>OMNZ01019864.1:0-10439 GCA_900303255.1 Lesueurigobius sanzi | reverse complement strand
CTACTCCTTCCTTGCCTTAATCCTGGCTGCAGGTTTATTTGGCTTAGTCCTGCTTTAGACTTGGTCTAGTCCTGGCCTTAGTCCTGGTTGCAGGTTTATGTGGCTTAGTCCTGCTTTAGACCTGGTCTAGTCCTGGCCTTAGTCCTGGCTTGCAGGTTTATGTGGCTTAGTCCTGCTTTAGACTTGGTCTAGTCCTGGCCTTAGTCCTGGCTGCAGGTTTATGTGGCTTAGTCCTGCTTTAGACTTGGTCTAGTCCTGGCCTTAGTCCTGTCTGCAGGTGTATGTGGCTTAGTCCTGCTTTAGACTTGGTCTAGTCCTGGCCTTAGTCCTGGTTTGCAGGTTTATGTGGCTTAGTCCTGCTTTAGACCTGGTCTACTCCTGGCCTTAGTCCTGGTTTGCAGGTTTATGTGGCTTAGTCCTGCTTTAAACCTGACATGGCTTTATATTGCTATAAATATTTACACTTCTGTACAGGTGTTGTACAATTACAATGTATTTGATTCATTGACCTTTTGCATGACACTGTCAGGTTAGGGTTAGGGATCACACACTGTCAGGTTAGGGTTAGGGATCACACACTGTCAGGTTAGGGTTAGGGATCACACACTGTCAGGTTAGGGTTAGGGATCACACACTGTCAGGTTAGGGTTAGGGATCACACACTGTCAGGTTAGGGTTAGGGATCTACAGCTCTGCTGAGGTATGAAAAATGTAGTCTCAGGGATGCGTTTACTGATTGTACTGTGTTTTGTATCCAAAATCTTTACAAACAACACACCACTTCACATTTCCGCTTAGGGCCAACTGAAGCTTGGGCCGGCCCTGGCTCCACACATTCTCCAAATCTCCCAAACATCTCACTCAAGTCACTTAAAGTGTCTCTCCATTGCCTTGTTATTGGACACTTCCTGGACTCTGCCCTGATCCTACAGACCTTCAGCACCTGTTGTTTAGAGAAGACAGCTGTGCCCTGACCGACCCCCGCCAGGGGCCGTCTTTCCAAACAGACCATGGCTATCAGCTAACGCTAAGCCAGCTGTGCCCTGACCGACCCTCGCCAAGGCCCATGCTCCCCAACAGACCATGGCTAACAGTTAACGCTACGGCCTATCCAGTTACGGCTCTTTCCCATTGGTCGGCGTTGCAGGCTGATGTTGTAATCCGGTCTGGACTGGGAGAATGTGGTCCATGTGGAGAATGTGAGGCCCATGTGAGGACTGTGTTTATAAGCAACTCCAGAGGGATGTTAGGAAGGCTATTCGGGGCTTGCATTGGTCTAAATTGAGTGTTAAAGCTACTGTACACGGAGGGGAGTAAATGTACATACAGCCATGAAGGAAGAGGAGGAGATTTTAATTCATAGGAAACAGGGAATTATCTTTGTAAGGCCAGACGCTGCAGGTGAAGAGGAAAGAAATAATACCGGGACATGGGCTGCAAATTAGCTTTTGCCAGGGAGAGATGCCGCCAGAAATTCCTATGGAAGCATAAAATTCTGCCCAATAAACATAGCCTATACCTTAAAAGAGATGTACTTAATAGGGCTGCACGATTTTAACAAAAGACCTAATTGCGATTTTTTTTTGGACTGAAATTGCATTTGAGATTCAATTTGCGATTTTAATACTATATATTTATGCAGTATATTTTTGTCTAGGCATGAGACGATATGGAAACCTTGCCTCAAAATTACAATTCACAATATTATTACAATAATTAGTGCAAAATTTCTTATGGTGAATTGGGTTTCAATTCTGGGACCGTAGTTTTATCACAATTATCTTCATAAGCGATGATGCCAATTATAAAACAAATGCTACGATTGACTAATGTGCCTTGTTTTCATCGTGTTTACCGATATTATTGTTTATAGTCCTGGCCCTAGTATTGCCAGAAAATACTAAAACTGCTATCATACATACAGCTTCATGAAACATTGACAGCAAGACAGAAAAAAACCCTCAACCTTTGGGGTTAGGTCAGGGATTAAAGTTCTCCGTCGCTATGACAGATTTCCGTCAGTTTGAATAGTTCGGGGAAAATGTCCATCAACTAGAAATTGTCAGGAAAAAATATAGATGACCTCGGAGTGCATTGCCACACAGCTGCTTAGAGAAACTGCTTCACCGCGTTATCAGCCAATCAGATTCAGAAGTTAGTGGCGTTGTGAGAAGGACAGACTGCGCTGTTCTGTTTTTGTTTTTCTGGGACACGTGTAGTGAGAGGGGAGTGCACTGAAGCTTTGAGCCTGCAGCAGCGCAGATAGGCTACTGATCTGACTATGGCAACAGTTTATTGAAATGAGTTATAACTCAAACAAAAAGAATATCCAACACAAATTCACACAAAAATGTCCCCAAGAGGAAGCAGGATGATCAGTTCAATGTGGAGCGGAGCTTGGGACAGACCTGTGCAGAGATGGTGGTGCTGCTGTAAACAGAGGCTGAACCTGCCCCTGTGGACTTTATTTGGAGTCAGGATTAACTGAAATCTTTTCTGATGGATAATCGATGCATCTGAGTGTTGCAAAAATGTGTCTGTCCTGATGCTACATTTATAACTTTCACTTTGTTGGCTACATAGCTTCTCAGCTAAAGCTAACACGTAAACATCGCCTCTTCACGTGGCTCTAGTGACTATGGCAGTATGCGCACTTAATGGGCACTGTTGTTATGTGAATTAGATGTGAAAAACTAGGTATTTTCACGCATATTAATTAGTCACAAATTTGCGCATATTAATTAGACGCAAATTGACGATCGCACATTTTAACATAAGGTCATTGTGAAAATACTGCCCAAAACGCCTGCTGGTTTAGACCAGGTTCAGTCCTGGTTTAGACCAGGTTCAGTCCTGATTTAGATCTGGTTCAGTCCTGGTTTAGACCAGGTCCATTGTATAGCTGCGTGACATTGTCGAACCTCGGCATTCTCTGTCTTCCCTTTCCTTTTTTCCTTTCCGTTTTTGATGCCCTGATGTGATGATGACATGCCTCCATGTGTCACTGCATTCAATCAGAGCAAGTGCGATGGCAAGTGATGCTACTGCATCTGTGTTGGTTCTGGGCCTCGGAGGTGGACTGTACCATTGTGAGGGGTGTGACTGAAACAGTAAAGACATCGTCCATCATCAAAATGGAGTGCATGAGGGGCCCTAGCACATTTGACATATTTATTAAAAACAAATTAAAAAAAGGTCTGCTCTTCTGGGTCCTTCATCAGCTTGGGCCGTTAGAATCGTCCTAACCTTCCACCCGTTTACGGCGTCCATGCTTCCAGACAGTATATTTACCAAATAACTGGTAAATATAATTACTGCTGCCCAAGAAGAACGGCCAAATATCAAATCTGGAAAAATAAATAATAAATAAATAAATATGAACTGTAGCAAACATTAACTTAAGTCAGTGACTGATAACAAAGACTAAATATTACTTTTCTAGCCCAAAACAGTGTCATTCCAGCAATTTTACAAAGTGTAGCTGATCACATTGGAAACGCACCGGGTTTTTGTCTCCATTCGTGTTGTCAACTTTTCCAAGAGCTGTGGCCTACAGGTAAACGTACTTTCACACAAGTGTGCTAAGAATTTTAGAGCTAATAAATGAAATGAGATTATTGTTTAAAGCCACGTGAGTACATTCAGACTGTAGTGCTGCCTGGTAGAGTCTCTGAGGTTAGAGCCTCTGTGGGTGATCCATTATACAATTGTACAACAAAATGACATTGCTCAGATGGAGGGCAGTTCCTGAGCCGCTGCCTGTGAATCAACCTGACCAGCATGTTTTTAGAGAAACCTACACAGACACGGGGAGAACATCCGGGAATCAACCCCAGGACCTTCTTGTTGTGGGGCAAGAGCACTAACTACTTGCCCCGTGCAATTAAAGAAATTGGCAATAAATCTGCATTTTGATAGTTCCTATAGTTACCAGGATATAATTTG
Source organism: Lesueurigobius sanzi (assembly GCA_900303255.1). Lineage (NCBI taxonomy): Eukaryota > Metazoa > Chordata > Actinopteri > Gobiiformes > Gobiidae > Lesueurigobius > Lesueurigobius sanzi. Next base: position 6,494 of record OMNZ01019864.1, on the reverse strand, counting down.
CAGCTGCCGTCCACCTCATTGTTAAACTGTAGGCTCTTGTTGTGATGTCACGTGAACGCAGCCTGTTGTCTGTATAACACACTAACACACTAACACTAACTAGTAACTAGGCCACTACAGTTAAGATAGATGTCCTCACACGTGTCCATTAACCCCTACGCACCACAAAGCAGTTTAAATTAGCCAGTCTCACTGCCCTTTGCTCTGTCCCACATTTGCCCATGTAAAGCTGTGGTATGGAGCTTTCTATAGCCCAGCACCTGCTCCCCTCTGCCCCCTCATCCACCCCTCGGCTCGGGACAGGCCTGCGCTCACAGTCTAAGTTTATGTGGGAAATCCCTCCTGGTCAGAGCAGGGACAGTCAGGAGCTTCTACAAACCTCTCACTGGCCCATGGACTGGCTCGGAGAGAGGTTTTCAGCATGTCCCGGGGCCAGGGCAGGGAACCACTCTTCCCCTCTCGACTGCCCACTGCCGTATCTAGAGACAGGAGGGGCCCCGGAGTCAACGGGAGGGCACCAGCGTCACCGAGGTACGGGGCGGACCTTACACTGCAAAAATGGAGCTGAAAAAAAAGCTGGCAGCACGGTAGCACAGTGGTTAGCGCTCGTGCTTCACAGCTAGAAGGTCCCGGGTTCGATCCCCGGGCCAGGACAGGGCCTTTCTGTGTGGAGTTTGCATGTTCTCCCCGTGTCTGCGTAGGTTTCCTCTGGGTGCTCCGGTTTCCCCTACCACTAAAAACATGTACAATAGATCAGGATGAATGAGAGTGTGATTGTGTGTATGAGTGTGGGACAACGGATGCAAATTAGCCCAAGGCTACAATCCGGAGTGGTGTGTTTACATGCATGATTCTCATGTGTGTGCATTAACATGCACTGTCCCAACCAAATAAACAATAAATAAAAATGAATAAAATAGGTCAAACATTCTTGAAATAACTACATTTGGGTTCCTCAAATTAATTGTGCTGTAACTATCATTGGAAAGCATTGAATTGGATTAAAACTGGCATTAAAGCTACATTTCTTAAAATAATGACTTGCAAATTTGACAGCATGACAGCATTTTTGCCTGTTTTATACAATTTACTTTTGAATAATTTACCCATTTTCGTTTGATGGTATGTTTGCGAATCTTAATACATGAACTATGGCAAGATTTTTTAGCATTAAAAATGATAGTTTTGGGCATGAAAAACTTGTAACAATGGCCGATTTAGCAGTGTAGAGGGATGGGTGTGTTCGGACTGGGCAGGAGACACAGCCAGTTTGGACACTGCAAAGAGATTATGGATTAAAGGGATTTACTTTTGGAAAAGTGAGAAAAGTTGCATCTGGTGTGACGCTGCAGAGGAACAGGGGGAAAGATTGAATTGAGTGATATCAATTTGAAACCTTTGCTGCACATATTACTGACATAAATATGACCAAAAAATGTATTGCAAGTTTTCTGTCATTTTATGTTTTCATATAAGGCATTTCACATGTAAAAATGACCCAAACTGTCTATCTTTGGGCAATGAAATGTATGGTTTATTTTGTTGATATATTAGTTACAAAGATTTGTTTAGAGGAGATTATGGATATTTTGTTCAGTTTTTGAATAAATATGTAAAAATAGTTCACTCCAAGACTGTAAAGTTTGGAGTCTGTAGGAGCTACTAAAGTGGAGATGTTGTTGCCACAATGTGAGAAAAATGACTTATATTGAAAATATTCATTGAAGTTACAGTTTTTTATGTTCAAAAGCTTACTGTAAACTTATGCCATTCATAGAATATGAATGATAACAAAAATCTTTATTTCACTCATGATAGTGGTTGTGTGAAACCATTCATTTTGAAACAACTTGTTTCAGAGAGTCCAATTTTGTCAGAGTCCTGTATTTTAGCTGAAGTGAGTTTTTCTTTGCTCCTAAACAGTTTTCCTGGCAGTTGTTGAAGGTCATGCAAATGTTAGATCAGGGACATCTGAGTAGTTTCTGTTTCATTATGATTTCAACAGAGTAAACTGAATTCTTTGACAATAAATGGCTTCACAACCTCTAACCATGAGTAGGACAAAAACAATTGTGTTGTCATTCATGTTCTATGAAATATGGCCAAAAGATTAAAAGGGTATGTGCACTTAAAAAGTGTTGTAAACGCTAATATCGACTTTTTATGCATAAAAAGTTCCACTTTAAATCAGTGCTCAGCCCACACTCAGAACATGTTTCGTTGTATAAGCTGTAAAACATTCTGAATTATTTTGAATAGAGAGACGTTATTGGAGGGGAGTTTTGGACCAATCACGGTGCTGCGATGCTCCAGGCTTTGGAAATGACTGCTTTTAGATCATTGTTTTGAGATATGCTTTGTCGAGGATTATGATAATGATGAATATAGATGAGATCAGGGATTGGTTGCTGGTTTTAGAAAATGCAATAGGCCTAAATGTTATCATCTCCGAACTGTCTCTTTTTTAAACTATAGATTCCTACTGACTTTCTTTATTTCTGCACCAAAGCCTCAAAGTATAATTTTCCACTGAATGCCATTTGATTTGTAATACGCTGCATATTTGAGATCTTCCACAAACACAGAGGCCTTTGTTTGGGCTGAACATTCTGCTGTGACACTTCCTCAGTCCACTCTTCGTCTGCTCCTTTAGCCATCGCTCAAAGATGGTTCCAATGGTTTAACTTCTGCTTTTCAGGACCATGTGAGTAACTCTTCATCTGCAGTTTGATTTCTAACAAGGATGGGGATACCCTAGGCTTGTTTAGTTTAGATATGACATCTGTTTGACATTTAATTTTGATCCTTACTGTTTTGTGTCTGAGACGCTCTTTGAGATGACTCCTGCTGTGATATGGTTTGATACAAAAATAAAGTGATATTGATGGATAGCTGAATATGGTCGACAGGTTTATTAAAGCTGCTGTTGCAGTAGTTAGTGTGTGCTGTGGTGCGTTCTGAATAGATGGCTATGATCATTCACTATACAGAGCGTATGTTTGGTTAATAATGTTGTAATATTGTAATAACTGTTATTCATAAACAGGTACAGTACCTAACAAATATATTAGAGCACCACCCAGTATAATGTGTTTGCCACTGCTGTATTTGTTTACCAAAATATATTTTTATGTTTCTATAATGGTTAAGGAAAAAATAATCTGCAGCTGGATCTGATGGACTGGCCAAGCCAAACTTAAATTGATCAGACCAGTCTCATCCAAAGCAAGTCTCTGGGAACAGCTACAAACTGTTTGAAACTCAGTAACAAAAGAGACTTTGCAAAACGACATAAAAACAATGGTAGCAAGAATGAAGCTGTTATCAGGGCCAAAGGTGGCCACACAAAGTATTGACATTTTAGTTTATTACCTGTCAACAAGGACTATTTTGTTATTGCAATTGGTTATTTTCTTAATGAATAATGGTGTGTTCACACCGCACTCTGCGTCAGCTGCGTCAGGTTTGCATTCAAAATGAATAGTGACGCGCGTCAAGTGGTGCAGAGAGACCAGCCGTCACTTGGCGCGCGTCAGGAGCTTCGCGTCGGGGGCTTCCCGTCGGGGGCTTCGCGTCGGGAGCTTCGCGTCGGGACCTTCGCGTCGGGACCTTCGCGTCGGGACCTTCGTGTCGGGACCTTCGCGTCAGGAGCTCCGCGTCAGGAGCTCCGCGTCAGGAGCTTTTCTCGCGTTTGACGCGTGTCATTTGGTTGACAGCGCTCGCTGCCCGGATACAGTTGACTCCGAGGCCCGCTGTGTTAGTAAAAGAGGCTGGAGGCCCGCTGTGTTAGTAAAAGAGGCTTGAACGTCACTTTACTGAGATCGTAGCGGGAAACAGACCGCGGCGTTTACATTAAAGGTGGCCATTTCTCGCCTCAAATTGTCTTCAGTTACTTTTCTCACCTTGCTGAGGCGCGCTGCACTCTGGAAGTCCGCCATTGTCGCTAGACCACCGGCAATAGAGAAACTCCTCCCATCGTGCCTCACAGGCTTCGTCTGTAGTGACACCAAAGTCACACGCGTCAACTTCAAAATAAAACCCTCAAAAAACGTGCGTCAAGGGCTTTTTGACGCGTTTGGTCTGAACGCAGCATCAGACTCAGGTTAATGATTCATGTTTTGCGCTGAAAGCAATAATAGCATAAAAAAGTGCTCTTTATTGTTCTTGCTGCAGTATTATGCCCAAAAAGTTTTCTGAATAAGTGACCTCCTCCACTGTGAGAGCAATAGAAGTTCTCTTTGTCATCCACATCATTCCCAACTGCATTAAAGTTCAATGGGCCTCATTCATGAAACAAACGTACGCACAAATTTGTTCTTAAGGCCGACTTAAGAACTTTTCTGGAATTCACAAAATGTGTTCTTAGCTGAAAGAGCTCTTCTGGAAGAACTCATCCTAAGAACAATCAGGAGGACTCTTGTGCACAGAAAATCTGGAGTTTTAGAATATTATCACAGTCAAAATGGAACCAAAAATTCTAATGTTACTCACAGCATGAGTAACATTTTTGTAAAAATTATTTTATTTGAAAATATATTTTTTGAGATAATGAAAGTGATCAAAGGTGGTATAGAGCAGAGATAGTTCATGTAAATCAGACTTTCACAGATGACAGCTGCTGCTCGTCTCTGCTCTGAGTCACACATCATGATCAGAGGAGAGACTTTAGACAATACAGGAGGCTATTTACAATAAGAGTAACAGTATATAAAATATAGTAGCATACAAATATTAAATACTTCTAAAAGTTACTCACATGTACTCAAGTAAATGTAAACGAGTACTGCCTCATAGTATAAAGACTCCCGTTAAGAGCCTGATGAGCCTTGCTTCCGGTCTTTGTGTCTGACTAACCGTGAGTGTTTAAAGGATTTCTGCTGCTGGTATTTCCTCGTGAAAGTTACTTGAGGTCACTCTCCAGATAAATACCGCTTTAATTATCTTAGTCACGGCTGTAAACACGAGCATTCAGAGCAACATGGCGTGTGTGAGGTAGAACCCTGTCTGCTCTGTTTGATTCAGTCTGACTGGTGTGTCCTCTGTGTCTGCAGCCTCACAGCACGATATGCAAGTCCTCCAGGCCACAGCGGAATAGGCTCTCCTCAGAAGAAAAGCACACGGTAAATATGGACATGCTTTCTTCTGTCTTTATGGCAAATGACTTGTTTCAAAATGTGAAGTCGTGTTAACTCTTTGCTTCCCAATGACAAGATGCTTGTCATTTGCACCTTTTTTGCTATTACAGTATAGAGGCGAGTCTTGCACCTGTGCACAATGCATTCAGGAACAGACCCATGAGCAAGTCACTTAAAATCACTTTCAATCACACACACACACACACACACACACACACGCACAAACACACACGCACACACACACACACACAGACGCGCACACGCACGCAGTTTAGAAATGGTAAGATAAAAATATATTTATGTGGGTGGTCTGGGGTGGGGGTCCTCCCCCCAGGAAATTTAGAATTACAGAGATGTACTTCCTGATTTCCGAAATACGTGCACGTTCAAAGTTTAGTCAAACTGCGCATGCACAATGCCCAAGCAAACCGGATGGTGGGACAAAAACATGCATTCCCAGCATTTTAAGTAAAAAAAACAAAACATCAGCTGTAGATACAGAGCTAATAACTTTCACTCTTACAGACACATCTTAATTCAGCCATATTGACGAGTAAAGCCTTTTCCAGTTCTATCATATTAATCCGAAGACTTGACTCGCACGCACCAGAGGCACATGGCTACTCATTATACATGTAAACAAATGGACTTTAGCCCCAGTGCCCTGACCATTCCTCAACGATACACGGAACACCCCTAAGGTCAGTCTTTCCCTGTAGCCTAATTAAGGGAAAGTGCAGGTCCTCTCAAAGACCCGTCACTAACAGTATAGCTAACAACTATACATAAGCTACTGACATTAGCCTAGCGCTAGCCCACGCAGCCAGCGTTAGCCTATTTACTTGTTATGAATGGACAGATAAGATGCACAACAGAGACGGTATGATCGTAGCAAAACCCAATACACAGTGGTTTAAATGAATGACCTGATGACTTAGTGACACTGCACAGTGACTGACCTGATCAGGACCTTCTCAGCTTCAGGAGTGTTCCTCAGGCTCCAGCTCCACTTTTCTCTCCACCGCTTCTTCCACCAGATTCTCTAATTCAACTTCACGATCTTTTTCAACCTCTGTCCCGCGAATACTTCTTCAATTCTCGCACTTTAAGCCACTTCCGCTTGTTATCCGACATGTTTTTGTCCCACCATCCGGGCTTCCTTAGGTCTGTGCGCATGCGCGGTTTGACTAAACGTTGAACATGCACGTATTTCGGAAATCAGGAATTGAGTGCAATCTGGTGTATTTTAGATGCTGATATTGTATTTGAATCAGTCTTATTACACAATGACACAAATAAACAAAATTACAACACAGGCTCAATATTATTACTTTACTTTTAAACAACACTCACAATTTT
>OMNZ01019861.1:0-11690 GCA_900303255.1 Lesueurigobius sanzi | reverse complement strand
CTGTTGTGGTGAAGAGGGAGTTGAGTCGAAAGACGAAACTCTCGATTTACCGGTCGATCTACGTTCCTACCCTCACCTATGGTCATGAGCTTTGGGTCATGACCAAAAGGACAAGATCCCGGATACAAGCGGCCGAGATGAGTTTCCTCCGCAGGGTGGCTGGGCGCACCCTTAGAGATAGGGTGAGGAGCTCAGTCACCCGGGAGGAGCTCGGAACAGAGCCGCTACTCCTCCACGTCGAAAGGAGCCAGCTGAGGTGGCTCGGGCATCTGTTTCGGATGCCTCCTGGTCGCCTCCCTCGAGAGGTGTTCCAGGCACGTCCCACTGGGAGGAGGCCCCGGGGAAGACCCAGGACACGCTGGAAAGACAAGGTCTTTCAGCTGGCCTGGGAACGCCTTGGGATCCCCCAGGAAGAGCTGGATGAGGTGTGCGCGGATCGGGAAGTCTGGGCGTCTCTGCTCGGACTGTTGCCTCCGCGACCCGACCCCGGATAAAGCGGAAGAAAATGGATGGATGGATGGATGGATGGACAAATAATTTAGTATAGGTATCGTTCAGGTATCCAAGTATTAATCCAAGTATCGTTAAAGTACTAGTATCGAAAAAAAAAAAAAAAAAAACAATACACAACCCTAGTAGTTGGTCAAGTTCATCTGAGACCCCCAAGTTGAAAGACCTACAGAATTTGTGTCAGTACATACTGTACCAGTTCAGAGGCTGCAGAAAGCTAACCCAAGTCCCCTCAGGCTTGAGTGGTGCAGTGTTACAGGGAAGAGACCAGGCCAACTCTGGTGATACAGATGTGGAGTCAGACGTGCCCTCATCCAGTGAAAGAGACAGCAACAGTCATTAAAATGGGATAAACATGACAATGACATGTAATTGAGATCAATTTATTTCTGTCTTGGTCAATAATGTCATGGTTGAGGGCTGTGTTGAGTTATCGTGTTTTCCGTGATGCTGATGGCTTACTCTTGTTAATAAATCTATAATGCATACACACGACATATTGTGTTCTCTTGATTGATGTAATGTGATGAGAAAGTCAAAGCTGTTTGTGGATTAATCAGTATTTGTGCAGGTCAGTGTTACCGGCGGGGATCCAGAACCTGACATACTGTACATCACATTTTCAGACAGTCTTAGCCATTTGAAAGATCTGCCAAAGAAATTTGAATATTGTGGAAAATATCTATGACAGTAGGGTCATGAAACTGTAAAAGCACCTTATTTGACAATTTTCAGTATCATCCAGCATGTATGTTTTGCTTCATGTGAGAAAATCCCATGCATGAACCTGATATACCCACAAAAATGTGGTTCATCAGGTTCATGCATGGAAAACTCAGAGTATATTTGTTATATATGATTATTCCCACTTATTCCCTAGTATGATAAGTCCAAGCATAAACTTTTATTGTCAAAATATGTCACTGTCACTGATCATTATTCGATAGTGATTGGTTTCACAAACCTGCCGTATTATTCTTATGGCTCAAAGTCCTTTCTACTGGCCAACACCACCCACATGTTTTTGAATATTATCACGACTTTAGGACACCTTTATCAGAAAATAATCAGACCTTAGTTCATATGTGCTGACAGACGGGACTTTGAACTTTGTTTCTTGTGGATTGGCCCAGGAATCAGAGAAAATAGCAATAAACTAAGACTAGAAATCTGCATTGTTGACAGTTATCATCGGATTTTCAGCTGCCCTCCACCTCAATTTTAAACTATAGGCTCTTTAGATGTTGTGATGTCACGTGAACGCAACCTTTTGTCATTATTATATTATTAATTCACAGTCTTTACCAGTGCTCCCTGTGCAGAACTTCACCGGTCTTCCACTAGAGGGCGCCATAAATCCAGAACAATGACCAGTTCGGTTTCATTTCAGGCGCAAAAACAGACGCTCTGGCATTTTTTGCTGACGTAACAAAACTGAAACTCATCCCGGTTTTAGTAATTCGGTTTGGAAAACGAAACCAGGGATTTCGTCCTGAGCCCGTTATAAGCAGCAGCACCGTTCAGTTTCTGACAGCGAGCGGTGAGTTCAAGATGAATTCAAGACGTCAGACTGAGAAAAGAAACATGGTCGGATCTAAAAAGAAAAAGGTATGTGACACTAAAGCTTTTTTTATACTTTGAGTGTAGGCTGTGTTTTCACTTTCAAACAAATAAATGGCCTAATGTTTACCTAAATGAGTCAACGTTTCTGCACAGAACTATATGGGAAATTGTAACTTCAAACAAATAAATGGCCTAATGTTTACCTAAATGAGTCAACGTTTCTGCACAGAACTATATGGGAAATTGTAACTTTAATGGCCAAATTTGCTCAAAACGCATTTTTTTCACATTTCCATTTTAGTCGCTCCTACAGACTCCAAACCTTCTAGTCTTACTTCACAATATTTTGAAGGTTTGTTCAAAGGGATTTTTCAATACTTGTACATAGAATTGGTTCAAAAGTGTGAATAATGTAGATCTTCAACTAGCAATTATTGTATTTGTATTAACAAACTACATTAATGTCTTTAGAGCAGAATTTGAAAGTAGAACCATATTTCTGATAGAAATAACACAATTTATTATTAATTTCTCATTAGTATTTCGCTAAAGAAGCAACATTTCAACCAGACACTGATTGGTTAGTGTCCTGAGAACCAAAATACTTTTGGATAAGTTTACATGACATGATCTGAATGTCGCAGGTTTGTGTGTCGGCTGGAAGGAAATTACATAAGTCTTGAAGAATGTTTAGATTTGTTGAACCATATTATAAAATGTTCCTTCATGAGAAATATTTGTTTCTTTCATGCATGTGTTGGAGTCGTCCTGCACAGTCAGGCTCTCTCCTTTCAAGTCCTTTTGCTGTTCTTCGTAGGCAAAGATTCTTCAGTCTTCATCTGTACTCTGTAGTTGGAGTGTAGGACGTTTTGCTCTTTGCCCAAAAAGCTTCATCAGCAAATGAGGGACTTGGCACGATCATGGGTCTCTTAAGGCCAAACCAGTAGGAGGAGTTGACCTCTAAGTTCCACCTCTCTTGGTACTAAAGGTTGGAAAAAACCTCTGACCTATTCACACCTAATTGCTGCTCGTTGACATGTTCTGGGCTTTGTTCTAAGGCTGTTCACGCCTGTCTGTGGACCTGCTCTGGCAAATGGTCCAGCTTCATTAGCATTTTTTGTTTAGAACTAAGAGAGGTGGGACTTAAAGGTCAACTCCTCCTACTGGTTTTGCCTTAAGAGACCCACGATCGTGCCATTTGTTGACAGAGCTTTTCGGAGTTAAATGTCCTACACTTTTGTAATTCTGACCACCTGTGTATATATATATATATATATATATATATATATATATATATAATTACTGTGGCATTGAGAAAAATCTGATTTGATCAAACAGAGAAAGATAATAGTTGTCCCCTGTCCTTAAAAAAAGAAGCATTTTAGGTGTGTCCAATTTCATTTTTTAATTCTGACAAATAAAGTTGATAATTGTGTTTTTTCAGGGCGGTCGCAAATGCCTGACTCCGTACCAGGGGGAAGAGCGCTGTTTTGGAGAGTACCAATGTTCCAAATGTAAGAGGGAATGGATGAGCGGAAACTCCTGGGCCAACATGGGACAGGAGTGCACCAGATGCCACATCAACATTTACCCCCATAAGCAGGTCAGTCCTGGTTTAGTCCACATTTAGTCCTGATGTCATGGTAACTATGATAACTGCCAAAATGCAGATTTCTAATCTTAATTTATCGCCAGTTTCTCTGGGCTGGGCCAATCCACGTGAAACAAAAACTGTCACAAAGTTCAATGTGTTCTCAGTCAGCACATATAAGAGAGGTGGGACTTAAAGGTCAACTCCTCCTACTGGTTTTGCCTTAAGAGACCCACGATGTGTGGAGCAGGATGTGTATTATTTACTCATAAAAGCATCCAAAAGTGGAGACAATATTCTTGCGTATATGTGTGATGTTGGCCAGTAGAAAGGACTTTCAGCCATAGGAATAAAATAGCATTTTTTAACGATCAAGTGCCACATTTGTCAATTTTCTTTTTTGGAAATGGCTTCCAAAAACTATTCCTCACCCTCACCTCCTAGAGTTTGTTTGCTCCAATCCTCCTCTTTCCAAGGCATGAAACAGTAAGTCTCTTTACTCGGGGAGATATTCGCAAAAGTCATCGGCGTTCAATTGCATCAATCCTATCTTTTGGAGTGTGCGTAACGCACTACGCCTGTGTGGCATTCAAATACACATCAGTGAAAACGCAGCTGGCGTGAAGCACGCCAGCTGTGTGGAGCAGGATGTGTGGAGCAGGATGTGTGGAGCGGGATGTGTAGAGCGGGATGTGTAGAGCGGGACGTGTGGAGCGGGACGTGTGGAGCGGGATGTGTGGAGCAGGATGTGGAGCAGGGGTCGGACTATACTTGCAGAGCAGACACATGCAATGCACAGCTCGAACACCCGCCTCTTCCCCCATGCCTCCTCAGAGACGCTTAAATGACACTGCTGTCCAGAATAAAAAAAAAAAAAGAAAAGAACGGCTCCCTATGAGGACTCGGCTATCATCGTTCACAGTGAAGAGCCGTTCAAAAGATTTGATTCGTTCATGAACGTCACATCACTAATAAATACTGATACTATAGAGTAACTTTTGTGTGTTCTCCCACAGTATCCACTAGACGGACAGAAAAGACATGATGGCGAAAAACCGCACCCTGAGGAGCTCTGTGAGAAGTGCAAGCTCCTGGGCTACAGCTGCTGCCGACGTCTATGATTAAACATGAAGGAACGGCTCTCTGCAAACACTCTTGCACTTTTTTGTTTTCATTCATACGTTTGAATAATCCAGCGTTCTTTGAACTGTTGTTTTTGAATGTTCCCTGGATTTCACACTTGACACTTGAGTTTTTTTGTTCATGTATTTATTTATAGTTCGGTATGTGTAATACTTGGATATTATTGAGATTACATTCTATTTTATGTTCTTATTCTTATGGCACTCTATGAAAAAACACTAATCTTGAATGATTGTAAAAGAATAAAGTTTACAAATATGAAAATGTCTAAGTTTATTGTATTTTTTAACGGTTTTGTTTGTTTATGCAAACTTATTTACAAGTTTATCAGGTTATGTAAACTTCCATAGAATATGAATAATAACACAAAAACCTTTATTTCACTCATGGTTAGTGGTTTCTGTAAAGTTATTTAATGTCAAAAAACCTGTTTGTTTATGCTTTTCAACTAGAAACTAGCCAAATGCCCCCGATCAAAAGTTGACATATTCTCAAAATCTCAAACGGTCTATACATTTATTGATGATTTCCAACAAGGCTTTGACATCATTCTGTCCCGTCTTTTGATCGACTTGATTCTGCTCACGGTAAAAAGCCAGATTTGTCATAAAAACAATATGAACCTTCTGGACTTGGTGGATTACATTTGTGGCAAGTCCTTCCTTGAACCAGGACCTTTGTGGGTTTCTATAGAGTACACTGTAGAGCAGTGTTTCCCAACCAGGGGTACGGGGACCCTTGGGGGTATGCGGGAGATTAGAAGGGGGTACTTGGAATAATTTCAGATACAATTCAATATGATCTTATTTTGTATCTATTCAAAGAAAAGCTATTTAAAACATTTAACTGTAAAGAGTGAGACCTTGAGAATATTTAGTAGCCTTTTAACTGATAAATAGGGGTTTTAGCCATTCATAATCATCAAAACCATCGAGGAAGGGGGTACTTGAAGTATAACTAAAAGGCCCAAGGGGTACGCAAGACAAAAAAGTTTGGTTCTCAACTGGAACGGCACTGGGTATTGCCCCCAATATGACAAGCCGTGACCAGAAATAAGAATTGAATAATGTAAAATATGGTATCCAACACACAGGTAGTGTTGAATAAACATGATATAAGCTGTTAAAGCTGAAAATATGACAATTTAAAACATACACTGCAAAAAAGAATTTTATTTTCCCTTAATTTGAGCAGGCAAGTTAAAGATTTTTTTTTTCCCCACGTTTTTCTCGATTGCTAAGACACATTTTTGGAAAGCTGCTCTCCTTTTCTCTAACATGTGAACACAAAACCCAATTTTCAAGCTTCATTCACAAAACCTCAGACTCTTCTTACAAAACCAAACTTTCACCTCAAAACAGTTCAATCTGTCTCAAAACTGAACTCAGTTATCAAATCGTGCCCCAAGTCAATCTAAATAAAAAAAAACTACTGAGCCGTCACTACACACTACAGAGAAAAAAAGAAAACACAAAGCTCAGGATATAAACTGTAGAAATAAATGTTTATTGTTCACTGTCGGCTAAAGGCATGTTGCAAAACAAAAATCCTGTGCATTTGTAACACTTGAAGAGTTCAGATAAGTGCCATTGACAAAAATAAACATAAGCTTGTAATTGTCTCTTTGTGGAGCAGTGAAGTTACAGTTATGACCAGATCAGTTTTAGTGAATCAGAAATATGAAGTCACTTGTTATTGATGAGATTTATTCATCTTTAGGTTTCCTAGTGTCAATTTAAGAGCAGTGATAAAAATCTGAAACTATTTAGCAACAAATTCAAAATGGAGATATTTGTTTCTGCAAATGAACTCTTCACTTGTACATAGTAAAAAACAGAAATCCTGTGCATTTACTTGTACAGTACAAAAACACACAAACCAGTGCTCTCTGAACTGGCTTATACATGTTCCCTGCATCATTAGAAACAAGTGTGAGGAGTTTTGAGTTGTAGTGTTCAACCAGGGACACTTGTGCTTTAATTGTGTTTGACCTTTGCCCCCTGTGCTCACCATTATGTGCAACACAGGTGCATCACAATGACTGTGTTGGTAAGTTGTGTGTAAACAGGTGAAAAGTGCTGATGGTTTTGCCAAAACGGAGACTGGTTCAAATCATTGTTTCAGACAACTGAGCAGTTGGTTCAGACAATGGGGTTTAGTGTTTTCGCAATTGAGAAAAACTGTAAATTAAGAAAAAAAAACATCCAATCAAACTTAATTAGATAATAAACCTACATTTACTTGAAATAACATGTTTTTTAGTTTACTTATAAACAAATTTCGGTAGCACTTCAGAATACGGCCCGGTAACTACTAGGTAATTACCCTAGTAACTACTAGTAACTGCTATCAAAAAAACAATTACCCAGTAATTCTTAGGTAATTAACCCCAACCCCCTAATAATTACATAGTTACCAGTTGTTACCGGGCCGTATTCTAAAGTGTAACCCAAATTTCTTTTAAGTGCAAAATGACCAAACCAAAAATAATTTGAGACATTTTAACTTGCTGTTGTGCATTTCTCGAGTTTGTTCAGTCCAATCCACTTTATTTGTGTAGCACATTTAAACATGACAGTCCCAAACTGCTGCACACAATTACTTAAAGCGAAAGACAAAACATCTCAATGTAGCTCCACTAATAATTATATCAATCCTAAAATTAACAGGAAGCCAGTGCGAAGACGTAAGAATTGGTGGGGGAAAAAAACAAATTCCTCGTTTAGTTGAAGAAGCTCCAGTTGCAATATTTACTCTTTATCTCAAACATCACACCATGAAGCACTTGAAAAATATCTTTATTTCAGACTTAAATTTACCAAAGTCCTTGAAAACAAAATCCATTTCACATTTAGCTTGGTGCAGTTAAGAAAGAGCTAGTTACAGACGTTTGCGTTGAGGCGTCAGAAGACTTGAGTCCAGTGGATTGTGGGAAACAGTGGCGACGTTTTGGAGAAGCAGACAGGAGTAAAACGAAGGAGTAAACGAGGCTTATACGAAGGCGTGTCTGGATTAAGTATTTCTAAGGCAAGAGAAGCTAACATGGCAAATTTCCTGTCCCCGTTACAAATGTAGAGCCTGCAGTGGACTTTACTTTCACAGACGCTTTGGCAACTTGTAGAAAATGTCATTATTTTTGCATTTGCTTGTGTGGAAAACCAAAATCAGACGCGGCACTTAACTAGCGGCTACATCCATTCAGCTTTGCCCATTTGCTTAAATTCAGCGTGTAGTCTCGTCTGATCTGAGGCCGTTGTGGATACAATGTTTAAGACTTTTGCTGTAAAAATAGTCAAGCAGTGTCATTATTTTCCAAGAAACTTATATCTACAACAAACAAGAAGCTAAATTAGTGCTTCGTAATGGCAATAGTTATTAGCTTTTACACATATACTCCTGTCTGTTTCTCCGTTTACTCTATATCAGCACATCTATTGGTTCATATTATTGTTAGACATTGATACTAGTTTCACCCGTCAAGTACCAAAACTGACCATGGTTTCAATAACAACAAAACACTAGTCAGTTGTCAGTTCAGTGTTTTACATTTGAAATGAAAATGTCACCTTTTAAATATTCACTTTATTATTTTTCAATCCATCAAATACAACAGACTAAATTCAAAGTGTAAAATTCACAGTAGAAAAATATTCAAATGGAAAAATTTGCCCTTAAATTCATTGTAAAAAAATTCAAGCTCTTAAATTCAACAGAAGAAATTCAGAGTGTGAAAAAATTCACAGTAAAGTTCCGGGACATCAAGACCTGAGCAATTGATTCTGGAGACTGAAAAGGAGAGATGTTTCCTATTGGCGAATGTCTTTTGTGGGCGGGATTAACAAATGAGAAAGACACAGTTCAAATCTGAACATTTTGATTGGTCCTTGTACAGTTTCCTGTTGAACCAGATGTTGGTTTTGACTCTGGATCGCTTGCGCAGGTCTCGATGTCCAGGAACTTTACTGTGAATTTTTTCACTGCGAATTTCACTCTGAATTTCTTCTGTTGAATTTAAGCTTGAATTTTTTTTACATTGAATATTTTATGGGTGATTTTTTCTATTTGATTTTTTTTTTACTTCGAATTTTATACTTAACTGACTTGAATTTATACAGTTGTATTTGATCTGTTGAAAAATAATAAAATGCATATTTAAAAGGTGACATTTTCATTTAAAATGCAAAACACTGAACTTAAAATTTTGAAAAATTTCTGAAATGTTTTTTCAGTGTAAAAAAATTCAAAGCGTGAAATTCAAAGACATTTAAAATTCACAAAGTGACGACACAAAAAATCTTCCATAAGTCTCACTCTTATGACCTGAACTTCCTTTCACATTGAACAGGCAGCAGAAGACTTTAGACCAGGACTAGGCCAGGACGAAGGGTCGCAAGAGTTTTCACTTGAGCTCGCCACAGTCCGTGATCTGGATCCGCTTTGAGGTCCTTCCAGAGCGCGAACCGAAAGACTCCACTTTCTTCACCACGTCCAGGCCCTCCTTCACGCTGCCGAATACAACGTGTCTGTCGTCCAGCCTGAAGGAGGAAGAAAGAGGAGGAAGGGGGGAGGAGGAGGAAGAAAGAAGAAGATGAAGGAAGGAAGGAAGGAGAAAGAAGAAGGAAGGAAGGAGGAGGAAGAAGAAGAAAGGAGGAAGGAGGAGAAAGGAAGGAAGAAGGATGAATAAGGAAGGGGGAGGAGGAAGGAAGAAGGAAGGAAGAAGAGGGAAGGAGGGAGGAAGGAAGGAGGATGGAAGCAGGAGGAAGGAAGGAGGAAGGACGAGGAAAGGAGGAGGAAAGGAGGAAGAAGGGAGGAAAAAGAGGAAGAAGGAAGAAGAAGGGGGAGGAAAAAGAAGAAGGAAGAAGAAGAGGAAGAAGGAAGAAGGAGGAGGAAGAGAGAAGAAGAAGGAGGAGGAAGGAAGAAGAAGGAGGAAGGAAGAAGAAGGAAGGAAGGAAGGAAAAAGAAGAAGAATTATTTACCATTACTAAAAAGACACTGGATTTGAACCAAAAGATGTGATGTTTTAGGCCACTCATACAGCATTGGACTCAGTAAATAAAGCCTACCTCAAAACCAACTTAAATATATATTATATATAATATTACATGGACAATGAAAACAAAGTGTCTTTCTAGTCTTAGTTTATTGCCAAGTTCTCCAATTCCTGGGCCATTCCACAAGTAAAAAAAACTGTCAAAGTCCAATGTCTTTGTCAGCACATATGAACTAAGGTCTAGTTATTTTCTCATAAAAGGTGTCCAAAAGTGGAGACAGTATTCAAAAACATGTGCCTGATGTTGGCCAGTGGAAAGGACTTTCAGCTGTAAGAATAATATGGCAGCTTTGTGAATCCAATCTATCAAATACTGATCAAGTAACACTTTCTCTTGGCACCAGCTCCAAATGAAACACAATTCTACAACGTGAACTCAAACTATAAGAACATTTATTATTTTTGTATTTACTCATACAGCCGAAGTAATGGTCAAGAACTCTCCAGCAGTCATTTTAACACACTTTTTCTGCATATTTAATTAATATACTAGTCGCACCTGATAGGTCACAGGACCAGACTTATAGTCCAGAAAATACGGTAATTTTAATGAAACTCAAGTCAAGGACAAATATATTTCATGAAAATTAGTTATTACTTAATAGTGCTTTTTACAAGTCTTTGACCAGAATTACGGATGGACAATCAGATGTGTCTTTTTAGTTCATTTAATTTACATCCTTCAGACAGGGTTCACAAGGTACACACTTTAAACAAATACATTTCATTTTTAAAGATGAAAGGGGTTCCACCCAGAGCGGCCCATTGGAGGCGCAGCCTGGGGAGGAGCGCCAACGAGGAGCGCTTGCTTTGCGCAGCACAAGCTGCAACAGTGCTTGATTAATAAATGATTTAATATCACACTTCTACTTCCACTAAAGTCTCAGGTAATATATGATTTCCTTGACTCACCAGTCTGTTTTCGCGGTGCAGATGAAGAACTGAGATCCGTTTGTGTTTGGTCCAGCGTTGGCCATCGACAAAATACCTTCAAAACAAACAACATTTAGGTTTTTATATTCTTTTCCACTGGTTTATTAAAGTGAACATGGGTCCTATTTAACGCAATCGTCTTTCCAGTGTATTTTCTTCATTTGGCCAAACAAAGCTCGATAGTGGTGAGGACTTATGAAGGTTTTTCTATTAAATCGATGATCTACAAGACAACCACCAGGGGGCAGTAGATCACCACAATAGTCTAATTGCAGACTTGCCACCGTTCACTGGCCTATTTTCCCATAAAGATTTTGTACATTTAAGTGAAAGGGAGGAAAGTTATGAAGGCACTTTAATAAACCAGTGGAAAAGAATATAAAAACCTAAATGTTGTTTGTTTTGAAGGTATTTTGTCAATGGCCAACGCTGGACCAAACACATTATCTTATTTCCAATATACTGTACAGTTGAGTAATGTACAATTTCCAATAAATTATTTTTGATTTTAAAAATGTAGGCACTCTTGGGGCATTGCTTTGGACGCTAATGGAACCTTGTTACTAAATGTAAAATGTACTGAGATGATGCAAAGTATCGATGCATGCGTCTTTATCCCAGAGAACTTCCGAGCTCTGTGCACCGGAGAACATGGGTTCAACTGGGTTCAACTGTACAGTATATTGGAAATAAGATAAAGAAATGTCTGTTTATTTAACAAAACACACAAGCAATCGCTACAGCTTTCTTCTGAGATCCGTTTGTGTTTGGTCCAGCGTTGGCCATCGACAAAATACCTTCAAAACAAACAACATTTAGGTTTTTATATTCATTTCCACTGGTTTATTAAAGTGCCTTCATAACTTTCCTGCCTTTCACTTAAATGTACAAAATCTTTAT
>OMNZ01019858.1:7964-18863 GCA_900303255.1 Lesueurigobius sanzi | reverse complement strand
ATCTACTGTAAACTGCAGTTTATGAGTAAAAAGTAAAAGTAAACCACTAACTCAGGTAGGTCAAAAACAGGTCTAAAAAAAAAATATCAGGTCTAAACCAGAACTAAACCACATCTAAACCATGTCTAAACCAGGTGTAAACCAGGACTAAAACAGGTCTAAACCAGGACTAAAACAGATCTAAAATAGGTCTAAACCAGGTCTATACCAGGACTAAACCACGTCTAAACCAGGTGTGAACCAGGACCAAAAGTGGTCTAAACTAGGTCTAAACGAAGAAACCACTAACTCAGGCCTAAACGGGTCTAAACCAAGTCTAAACCAGGACTAGACCAAGTCTAAACCAGGTCTAAACCAGGACTAAACCAAGTCTAAATCAGGACTAAACCAGGACTAAAACAGGTCTAAACCAGTTTCAGTTTGTCACAGAGATGTCTCTTTGAAAATAAAATACTTTTAACACAACTTTTAAATGTAGTGGAGTAGAAAGTACAGATACAGGCTTTAAAATGGAGTAGAAAGTAAAAAGTATTCATCATAAAATGTACTTAAGTAAAAGTACCTCAAATTTGTACTTTTTCCTTTGTTATGTTCCACCACTGCTCATATACATAGCTATAACCTTCAAAGTGACCCGTTGCTTGCAGATGATAAAATGACATGGGGCCAGCATTCATCCTCCAGGTATTTTACTCCGGCCTCATGCTCCTGTCAACGCAGTAAGGCATTGTTTCCTTGGCCATGATTTCCGACACACGAGGGGCCAATAAGAACTGCAAACATGACACACAGAGCTGGATAACAGATTTACCAAAGGAAGGGAAGCATCCAACACTGACACGGGACATTAAAAGCTTTGTGTTTGGCTCCTACACGGCAGACATGCACCACAACAACGTGGAATAAGCCTCGACAGAGCGTTCTACTGGGTTCGTTTCACTTTGTCAATTAAACATGTTATCTGTGAAATATCATTTTGTCCCCTGTAACACAGTCGACAAAATACTTTGTTTTTTTGCAAATATAATAGATAATAGAGATACAGTAAATCTTGCTCCATGATCAGAGCAGAAAGAGGACTCTCTTGCTCTCTCACTTTCACAATCCCAGACTGAAGTTAAGCTTTCGAAGTAGGGCAGGGCAATATGACCTACAGTTGATATCATGATATAAAAAAGAAATATAACGATAACAATATATTTGACGATATAATTGACAACTGCTGAAATATTTCAAAATCCCAGCTTTGCGCCTATTGGGAATTTTTTTTGTTTTTTTTAGCTAGCACCATGCTAAATTTGATCTACTCAAGCAACATACTCCCCTTCAATCCATTTCACATTTTAAGCAGCGGCCCCTAAAGCCTCCACAGTCAGTGTTTATGCCGCTCTGAGTGGAGCTGAGCGGAGCATTAGCCGTGACCTCCGTTTGCTGCTGATCCTGACAGTCACATGCTAATTATATCGCATCCACAATGATATAAAAAATTAAAACAATATCCAAAACTCATTCCCGTATACAGTGCTTAATTTGTAAATCCAGATTTTCAGGAACACTTGTGTACTGGGTGGATTTTATGGGGGAACAGCCCAAAATAATTGCATATTTAAAAGTTGTTGGAGTATTTTATTTCCTGGATCCAATAAAGCTCAAAATTCCGATTTCCCGGAATGCGTTCCCCCAAAAGCCGGATCAAATTAAGCACTGCCCGTATATCGATATACGATACGATATGGCCCAGCCCTATTTGTAAGGTGTAAATATATGTGGGGGGCGGGAGTTGGGTGTGTAAATTGATGTTTCTGTTTTTAATGTGTTTTTAATCTGTAAAGCACTTTGAGTTGCATCTTTGTATGAAAAGCGCTTTATAAATAAACTTTGATTGATTGATTGATTGATTTCAAATGAGGAATAATATGTGAAACTTGTACAGTAAGCATCCTACAGACAGTACCTTTAAGTTTACTCTATCAAGACGTCCTCAAACGGCGTCACTTTAGCTTCATGTGGCAAAAAGTTTTAAACAGTTACACTTTCCAGGCACCAACCGATTAATCGATTACATAAATAATGTTCATGCTGTCTTAGTTTAAACTGTTTTAAGGGTTCTTTTAGTAAGACAGGAGGTTTTGTTTACCTGCTTGACTAGTTTCAGCTACTTCCTGTAGTCAGTCAGTCTTAGGCTTCCCCTGCCTAAATAATTGTTAGTGACAAACAAAATTTCAATTGGAAATGCAGTATAGAACGAAAGGAAAATAGCAGCTTTAGTTTTAAAATATACTTTTGTAACTGCACGCCTGCACATAGAGAGCATGCTCCTACAGTTTTACAGTGACGGCTTCTTCCATATCAGGACATGCAGCCGGTGAGCGGAGCCCATTGACAGAGTTGGGCTGGAGCGCAGATGAAAGAAGGAGCCCAGAGCCAGAGGTGGTGTGACTTATACATTTGTTCTGTGGAAGGAGACAGGCTACAGTCACCACTGCACGAACTACTTAATACTGTTTATGTAGACTCTGACGCCATGACACTGAGCAAGACGAAGTTTGAGGCTTAACATGCGGCTCAACAGAGTGTCTTTTTGTCACATTGGACTGACCAATTTGGTGTTGACAATGTAGGACTAAACAGTAAAATGTAACTTCTGGAGTGTTTAAACATTAATAGCTGTGCACATGGAAACACTACACAAAGAACCGAGTCACCTTGAGCTCAAAATATGCAGCCTGAAAATCATTAAAATAACAGCCCCTAATACATTTTGACAATCCCTTGACATGCAAGGTGAAAATAACCACACTCCCTCTTAAGTGTTTCAACAGACTACACAAAAGTACAGCTTCTACAGCAGCTGGGTCAGTGGAAGATCTGTGTTATTCATCCTAAAGTACTCGCACTTGATGCTCTTGTGGAACCATGTAACACACCACGAGAGAGACAGCATACATTCCTCGGTAGCGTGCACTTTACTTTATTGTTCCTGCACGGATATAACTAGTGAGAAGTTTTAGCCTGTTGGGTATGTTTTGGGTTGATGGGGGAAACCAGAGCATCCAGATGAAACCCACCTAGACATGGGGAGAACATGAAAACTCCACACAGAAAGGTCAACACAGTTCAGGAATCGAACCTAGGAACTTCTTACTGAAAAGCAGAGCACAAGTCACTCATCCACTTGTATTGCATTCAGTAAAACAAAATACTTTGACAATTGATCAGGAAGACAATGTAGCATGTCATCTTTCCCGAGATAAATGAAATTGGTGGTAATCACTTTTAGAGATCAAATCACTGCATCTATAGACTATAGTCCTATCTATGTATTCTGCGATCTATTCATTCTGCCATTTTATCATTATTCAGCACCTTAGGCTTTTTAAAATTTATTCTTAGGTTCTCCCAGTGTTTCCTCTGAGGGAGACCTCTGCATCGGGAGTGGCAGTTGGCTGTGGTCGCCTGGGTGCTGTCTTGTGGGTGCCTGGATGGAGATGAGATGTCTCCGCCTCCTCTGGGCCCCTAGCTCAGTTCCTATAGGGGCTGCAGGGCAGGGGACGCCCCAGGACAATCAACATTCACTCATTGTCTGTTAAACCAACCTTCTTTTCTTGTGAAGCCCTGCCAGGCGACTTCTGTTGTGATTTTGGGCCACTGTAGCTGACATGCTGCTCCAGGTGCAGACGGCTCTTCTGAAGGGGTTTCTTTACCTGGTCCATCTGTACTTAGCCTTTCTTACCTTATTCGTGGGTGTCTGTGTGTGTTTGTGTGAATGTTTGTTAAATGGATCTGTAAATATGTGGGGGGTTGGAGTGGGATGGTTGGGGGGTAAATGACTATTCGTTTTAAACCTCTTAAGCCCTAGAGTCCCCATTTTTGGGGACTTGCCACTTTTAGAGACAATCCTTGTTTATTTTAATCTATTTTTTAAAAAGTGTTTTTTTTTTTCTTGGAAAAACTGTATTTTATGACCAAATATATAAATAGGATCCAAAATGTTCAATTACAAATTACAAATTTGAATTTTTTGGGCCAAAAGGTGCCAAATTGTGCCCTATTTATTATAATGGGATTCCGCCTAGACTATTTTAAATCAAAACCTCAATAACTTTTCAATTATTTATTGTTACAGAGATAAACAGTTGGTAAAAAGTCAATAATTATCTGTAGTTACTATTTATGATGTTTATTTGCTTCTTCACAATGAAACCAAGCTGCTGACCTGCTGTAATGTGTGTTTTTTTTAGGCAGAATTCATATTTTCTGTCTTTCAACCTCAATTACTCAGGCCCACTATGACTTTCTTGAAAATGTTCAAAACATCTACAGTCTCCCCACAGACATTCATATTATTTGAGAGCAATATGAACATTTTAGACATTTTACAAGCTGTTAAAGCCTTCCAGAGTATGAGTATACACAGCAGGGCTTAAGAGGTTAAATCTGTTTTTAATCTGTAAAGCATTTTGTATCGCATTTTGTTTGATCTAACCACAACGAAAGAACATCAGCCAAGTGGCAATCAAATTAGACTTATTTACATAATATGTGTATATTTATGAAAAAAGGGCATACAACAGAACAGTTGTAATATTTCCGCTGATTTAAAATCAGACTAAATCAAAATTAAAGAAAGCGATGACTAAAACTATGACCAATATCTCCAGATGTTTTCGTTGACTATCAAAACCATATGAACTTCAGGGACACAGTTTTAGCCTCATATCATTTAAAGTCAAAGGAAAAGTTCTGGGCTTTGTTCATGCGAGAGAAGCTCCATGAAGCAGAGAAGAATCATTTACAATAGAGTGAACTGTAAAGTTGACGAAACTAAATTTACATGCATTTTTTGTTAACTTCTTCTAAAGGTAAAAAGAAATCTTTGACAATGTCTTGACCAAAACTGAATTACATTTTTAATATGTTGTCAAAATGCACACGCAGCAGAAAAAGCTTTACTGACGAATAGGTTTTTATGTCTTCATGAAAGCCCTTGTTAAATAATATACTTCTAATAAACTTCCATTATTGTCCTCGTGACGCTCATCAATCTAAGCTCTGGAACAGCGAGTTCAAATTCACACAGTCAATCACAGGGTCGTTCCCGTTGGCAGCGTAGCACCACCACAACAGCAGACCCGTACACTCTTACGGGTATTTCCTCCTCCTGACGCCAGTAGGAAATACAGAGATGGAGTTATTGCCCTCGGAGCCCAAAGCCTGATACAGTATGATAATAAAAAACAATGAGTGGATGGAAAGTTGGACCACACATGGAGCCAGCAGACATTCAGACAGATCACTGCAGCCACACCAATCACATTTCAGTGATGAATGGTTTTAATCATGGCACAAAGCGGGGTCTACGCTGATAACGGAGAGGAGACGGATGTGTTCTTTGATAAAATAGGAGGTAAATAAGCCAATTGAATATTCATGGGGAGATTGCAGCATTCGAGTTCCTTTCTGCGTGTACAGGAGGAAGCCTTCACGGGTTAGGTGGTTTTGCCAGACAAACTTGGCAAAAAGTGACTAGCAACACCACCATTGAGTTTTGTCAATCACTTACAATGTTCTTCTTCTACTTCCAAGGGTTCATCCCGCTTTAGGTAACTTCATACTGTATAATTATACAGTATGTATTGTTTACTGTTATTGTTGAAGGTATGTGTTCGTATGAGAAGAAGAAGAAGAAGGAGGAGGATGGAGGAGGAGGAGGAGAAGACGAAGGAGGAGCAGAAGAAGAAGAAGAAAATCTATTTGGCTGCAGGACAGAGTCTACAATACGTAAAGATGTAGCAGTGTTGGGATAGTAGAATGAATCAAAAACCTGCTGTAAAGCTCTGAAAAATCAGTGTAAAATATCATTTCCAATAAGCACTGTATGTCAAAGTCACATGATGTGATTCCCTTATGGAGCCCATCTCTGGAGACACTTCATGGACAGTATGTAACAGCGCGTGGACACACTGGAGCTGAGGTAAACCAGGCTAACGCTGGGAACAGCTAATGTGGCTGCACTAATTGGTGCTCCCCTCAGGCCTGAGTTCAAAACAGAAAAACACTTTTTATTTCCGCATCTGCCATCACATACAAACGTACATATATAACACACATCACTGAGGGGCATCTGAAAGTGGCTGTGGTTTAGCATTAGAGGTTGTCATGAATGTTGTGCTTCTGATCATATGGTTATAGCATAGTCAAGCTGGCTTTGGTTAAGGTTAGTGGTCGGAGCAAATGTTTGTTACATGGTATTTTTTTCAAAGTTGATAGAACATCAACTGAGCAGGTGAACTTTGTGCGATTGTTGTTGTTGAAAAAGGTCGACTATATGATTTTTTTTTTAAATGGCTAAAAGCTTTTCAGTGAGTCAATAAATAAGCTACAGTTATTCTGTATCTACTGAAATTACAATTTTGCACAAACCAAATTACTATGGGGTAACCTCAAGGAAGATATATGCAAAAAGCGTGTAGAACAGTGTTTCCCAACCAGGGGTACGGGGACCCTTGGGGGTACGTGAGAGCTTAGAAGGGGGAACTTGGAATCATTTCTGATACAAAATGAGATAAAACTGAATAGTATTTTTGATTATAATGTTCAAAGAAAAGCTATTTAAAACATTTAACTGTAAAGAGTGAGTTTGATAATATTTAGTCACCTTTTTACTGATAAATAGGAGTTCTAGTCATTCACTTTCTAACTAATCATCAAAACCATCATCGAGGCAGGGGATACTTGGAGTATAAATAAAAGGCCCAAGGGGTACGCAAGACAAAAAAAGGTTGGAACCACTGCTCAAGAATAAGAATACGTAGATTTGCTCTTGATTTGAGTAGGTAACTAAAATTATCTGCCAATTGAACAAGCAATTTTTCATTTAAAATAAGAAAAAATGTCTAATTTCAAGTAAATAGATTTATTTTCTAATTTTAAGTGCAATAAGATGTTTTTTTTTCTAAATTTAATTGCGCAAATACTTCCATTGGCAGATCATTTTACTTAGCAACTCAAATCAAGAGCAAATCTACTCATTTCTAGATACTTTTGGCAGTGTAGTTATATACAGTCCTGACTCATATTTCATGCAGCTTAATTTAAACTGTGTGGCACAGACTGAGGGGAGGGGGACAGGAGGCAGGCCGTGAAGCGCATGTCCAAAGGGCAGCTTTAGCTCCGTGAAGCAGCTCTCCAAAGTGAAACAGCAGCGAAAGGGCAGAGACACAGAAGCTGGCACCGAGTCATTACCACAGGCTGCGCAGGCTTCCAGGTCAGCTGTAATGGCAACTTACGTAACCCTGGGGTCACAGCTCACAATGGCCATGTTGTAGTAGGAGCATTCTGCACTGCACAAGCGAATCAGGCCGATTACACCACACACCGAAACAGAAACCAAAGGGACTTGAGGTGACTGAATGGTTTATTTACGGACAAAGGGGTCGTTTACGTCACTATGCAGGCACTCAGACCTTTGAACTTGGGACTTGTAGTTGTGAAGGGATGTTGTGCTCCATTGTCCTGAATCCTGGTTAACTTTATTGTCCAGACTTTGAATATGTTTAGAACTTAAAACAATTAAAAACAAGCCCATTAAACAAGAGTTTAATAATTCCTGACCTGCTAACTTTAACCAGACACAGAGCTCCACAAACTCCATCTAATGTGACATAATACAATGGATCAATTTTGCATTTCAGCACATTTTAACAGTCGAATATCTGTATAATGTTCAAACAGGTTATAAGCAATAAAACCAGAGCACTGTAAAAGCAACATAAACTGATTCAGGTCAGAATGTATTTGGTTTGTAGGTACAGCAGTAAAATGATGAGAATACAGTTGGTTTGTCTGTAATATTATTCAGTAATAAGAAGAGCTCCGGAGAAATGACATTTACAATTGTTGAATAGACCAGGTTGAAACACCATCAGGCAGTTCAGTGAATATAAAATCTGCCTAAATGGCTGAGCGCATAGGTGGAGCAGCGCGTCTAATAGTTCTCATAGTTATTATGTGGCCCAGACATCAGAGGCGCAAAGACAAAGACACTTCTTGGACGGATAGTCCAGGATTTAGAGGCACAACTCATCTCTTTTGTTTCTGATGTAATGCCTTCATTATTCAGCTGGACGGCCCATGCATGAAGCCAAGGCAAAGGAAAGATTTGGACACAATGAGAAACTCAGATGGCTCCTTCAGTGTTTCAAAGTTGCAGACGGTGGAAATGGTCCAGTTTGGCAAAGTCGAGGAGGCACAGCCTTCAGCCACAATAACTGACTGTCATCTGTGAGAAGATCCATGTTATTAAGTCATTGTGAAACGTTCAAATGGATTGCAATAATAGTTTTGTAAGGGATTTTCCAAAAGCCGGGGGAATTGGGAGCTGCGAGGATGTACAGAAGAGGTTGAGTTGACGCTTAAGTTGTGTCATAAAAATAAATGAAATGGTTGGGCACCACCCGAAGAGGTGCTGGATCCGATTTAAGACATCACTTGTTTACAGCAGTGATATTGCAAAACATTAATCGATAAATGTCTCTAAAACTGGTGACATTATTGTCTACTGAGTCCAAGACACAAATTAAGCCCATACTAAAGTATATTTTCCTCAATGGGCCATCTGATGAAGTCTAATAGCTATGAACTACCTTTCCCACAAGTTACAGTTGAAAAGATGATCACAACAGTATAATTCAAAATGTTTTTTCTTTCTTAAAATGATGAAGTAATAATGCCGAAAGTAACTGTTACCAGCCAGCAATAAAACTGGAGCTTGAATGTACCCCATGTTCTAGTCTTTATCCCTGACATTGTGTGTAGGAGCTCTTATTGTGTGTGGCCTCTCCCTGAACTGCGCTCTTCTCCACAGGCTTGTTCAGTGGCAGCTGAGGCCACTCATCAGCTCCATGCTCGCAGTACGCTCCCGCTGCTGCACCGCTAATGGATGACAAAGGGACTCTCCGTGGGCACAAAGATGATGAGAATAGTTCAATGTTCTCAGTTAAATGTAGTCATTTTAAGGGCTTTGTTGCAGCACACTCTTATTATATTATTTTTCTTTAAAAAAAGAAAGTGTTATACATTATTTTTATGTGCTGTCTGGCATTCTCAAACACACTCCAGGGTCCCCACTGTCTTGAAATTATTTTCCAGGTAATTTCCAGGACATTTTAGAGTTAAAAATGGGTTGGGGTACCATGGGGACGCGGGGGTCTGGGTGTCCTCCCCCCAAAAAATTTTGAATATTTCACCTTCACCTCAAAGTTCACCTCACCATATTTTGCTGAGAACAACAAAAATGTGACTCATCAAGAGTATGTGGAAATGTAGAAAGCCTTTGGCGAGCTACTTGGAAAGGGCTGGAGCTACTGATTGGAGATCCCTGATCGAGCACAACTGACCTCTGATTGGCTGGCTGTAACATTGGTCCTGGGCAAACAATTTTGACATTGGCCCTGGACTCTTAATTACTTGGTGATATCAGATCCTGCTCCCGGAGCATTCAAGAGCAGATTTATTTCAATCATGTGGCAAGCTCCAATATTTTATCAGTTCCTATATAAGTTGATGTTTAAATTAGGAACTCCACCTATAGGCCTGAGTATCTTTTTGCTTATCTGAGCACAAAAGCAAAGGAACTAGCAATATTTTCAAGGACAAACATCTGACATCTTTTCTCATTTTCCATGTGTTTTCCATGACTAGAAAATGGGCAGTGAATGTTTTTCCGTTGTAGGAGAAACCTGGAAAACTCGGGAATCAAACCTAGGACCTAAGACCTAAAACTATCCTATGATATCCGACTTGAAAAGACACGCACATTCAAGGAGCCTTCGTTGTACCCATTTTATTACAAAACACCTCCAACAGCCACCACATACAGTAGGAAACACATCAAAGAACAATTCAAGAAGTGCTTAAATACTATTGGAGAGAGGAAGTGGAGAAGTTAACACTGTTTTAAGAGCTCTGAAATGAGTCAGTGATTTCTTTTTGCCAGCCTCGGTTACATTCAAAATCACCTGCAGCTTTTCTCGAATAATATATTTTCTTCATCTACAAGGTCCGATATCTTTACTCTCGTTTCATCTGGATTTTGCAGACGACATGAGCAGCCGCGTAAGGTGCAACTAACAATTAATCAAGTGCTGAAAGGAAGCAGATTCGGATGTTGGATGAGCATGACGCGTCGAGATGAAGTTTGTGGGGATCAGAAACAAGCTTGAAACAGTAGTATGAGCCCGTAGTCCATTTGCGAGGTTCGAAAACTAAAAAGAGAAGCCGCTGCATGTGTGATATTAAAGATCCTATACTTTCACGTCATTTTTTATAACCAAATGATACTGCGATATCCTCATTATAAACATCATTCATTCGCTGTTACAGTACTATAGGAGATATCAAAGCTAATAGCCCAAAAACGCAAAATATAGGACCTTTATGTCAGTTATTGCTACTGCGGATTGTGTATTGCATTGTACACGTCACTACTGTCACCTCACATCATCGAGTACACTGCATTAAGGAAGTATAAATAGGATTGTGTAAAAGGATTTTGCCAGACACCTTGATTACAGCTATGTCCATTGATTCCCCACAAGTTACAGTCGTAAAGATTATCACAGCAAAGGTTTTTTCTTATCCAAAAAGACAGTCACAAAGAAAAAAAAAAAATCCCACAGTACATCAGTATTTTTTTTACGGTATAAAAATAAGTTACAAATCTGCATGAATAATATTACAAAAACAGTTATAAAATGCATGTTCCCAGGAAATGTAGAACCGTTTTTACACCAAACAATATTTTCGGTTAGGTGCCTGTTAAAAGTGTGATGTGTGTGTTTTTCGTCGAGTCCGTTCCACAGCGCGCTTGGCATCGTCAGTGAGGTGAGATTAACACGG
>OMNZ01019854.1:0-12828 GCA_900303255.1 Lesueurigobius sanzi | reverse complement strand
AGTCAGGACTAAACATGGTGAGGCTGCGTTTCAGTTTTATGCAGCAAAAATCTGGAACAGTCTGCCAGAAGGTGTGAGACAGGCCTCAACTTTGACAATGTTTAAATCTAGGCTGAAAATGGTTATTTTTAACTGTGCATATGTCAACTGAAAGTATTTTATCTGCCTCTTCACTTTTAATGTAATTAGTTAATGATTATATTTGTTTTATTGATTGATTTTATCTGCTTTCTTGTCATTTTATGAAATTGTGAAGCACTTTGAATTGCCTTGTGTATGAATTGTGCTCTACAAATAAATTTGCCTTGCCTTGCCTTGCCTAGACCTTGAATGCTCATGATTCTTCATTAGTTTAGCAGTTCATCAATTAGTCGTATAGTTCTGGACATGTTTAAGATATGCGTAACATGAGTATAATTAATCTACATTTTAAAACATGCAGTATATTGCAAATGTAAGCAAGACAGATACTTTTCAAAACTGTGCTGCCCTTTATACAGTATGACTGGCCTGTCGTCAAATTCCGACCTGTAGCGAGAAAAAACAACTACTACAAAATAAGCTTCCAACAGTAGAAATTCACTTAAAAACCCAATATTTGATTTTTTTTTTTGTTCACTTTGTTTGCTTTCATTGTTTGGACATTTAATGGTTAGTTTTGTCTAAACGTCTAACATTTCTAACATTCCCAGGGATGAGTTAAAAGCAAGTGTCACAACTTTCAGGGTCACTTTTCAGGGTCACTGTCAAAGTAATGCAAGAAGACTAGCCTTCAAGTTCATGAAATGGATATAGAAACGCACTGGATTATTTCCCCAAATGTCTGAGTTTACAACAAGCTAAACAAGGACAAAACACTTTTCATTCCAAAAAAAAAAAAGAAAAAAAATCTGGTATAGGGCCATTAAGGTGAGACACTGCAGGTGATGGGGAAACAATCTCAATTGAGTGGTATCAATTTGAAACTTTTGCAGTATATTATTGACATAAATATGAGGGAACATTTTTTATTTTGTGTCATTTTGTTTTCATATAATGGATAGAGTCAGGTTATTTTGTTGATTTATTAGTTACAAAGATTTCTTCAGAGGAGATTTTGGACATCATATTTAGTTTTTAATTTGCCTGTTTTTTGATGGTTTAAAACTATATAAATCAGGCTAGGAAGTCCATCCATCTTCTTTCATTTATGTGTTGCCGGGTCACAGATCGATCACATTGCACCAGTCCCTTATGGCTCCTCCTGCAGCGGGTGGGTCCACGGGAGGACGGCCCCATGGCGCTCCTTCACCTCTGGGCGACATATCCGGCCTTGATGGTCTCATTATAATGGGCTTCTGAACCTCTCTTGGTCTGACCCGTCACCTAGGACCTGTTAGCCATGGGAGAACCTACCGGGGGCATAATGCCCCAGACACAGAGCTCCTCGGATCATTTGGGTGCTCAAACCCCTCCACCACGATAAGGTGGTGGTTTGAAGAGGGGCTATAGTAAATATTGAAAAAATCCCTCTGAACAAATCTTCAAAATATTGTTACCAGACTGAAAAGTTCAGTCTGTGGGGAGGAGATGTTGTTGCCACAAAGTCAGAAAAATGCATTTTGAGAATGGTCATTGAAGTTACAATTTCCCATATAATAATATGGAGAAGCATTGAATCAGTGCAAAAAATGCACTCCTTATTGTAAAACTAGGTAATTTATTTGTTTCCAGGTGAAAGTTTTATGTTAAGAGCAAACTGACCCCAAACCTGAACATAAAACATTGCCTGCAGTGTCTCCCCTTAAGCTTTGCATCTGGCTAAAAAAAATCGTATTTCACAGACCTACTATCTATTTAGAATATAACTTAGACATTCTTTATAGCATATGCTACATATTATAATAAACAAAATGCCATGAAGTGCGCTACAAACTGACTTTGTAACATTTGCTAAAAGTTATCACACTCCCAAAGTCGTTCAAATTCTTGTCTAGACACAGACATTTCAACAACGCCCCATGGTATCATCCACAAAGAAGCTTCGCTACGTAGTAAAACCAAAATAAAGTAAGTAAATTATGCAAAAAGTCAAAGTCTAGCCATTAATGTGTGCCCCATCCGTCTGGAAAGCTACCCCAGACGCTCCTCTCGGGACCGTCCCCATTGAAGCCCCGCTCTTGTAAAAACTCTCCAGCATCTGCTTCCCGTTACCTTGGAGATGCTGTTTCTTCAGCCGCTGGGGCTTGCAGCACACCGGCCCCATGTCTGAGCAGCCCGGTCCGGGTCCGCTAAGTCCCTCCACGAGCAGCAGCGGGCAGTACCGGCCCCTGAGGCATGCTCGGTGCCAAGACCAAAGCCGACAGCCTAGTTCCTCTCCTTGGCCTTCACTCTTTTTACTGGGGCCATTCACGCAGCCTTTTCTTCCCCCGTCCTCATTGAGCGGTGCGGGCAGCAGGTCTGTTCCCTCAGCCCCCTGGGGAGAAGCAAATCCCTGAGGAGGACTGGGACAAGGCTCTCCCTCTCTGTCCCAGTCTGTCACTGAGTGTGCACTCAATGGGAATGGGCCGGCTTTCACTCTCTGCCAAACAAACTTGTCCACACAGCACAGAGCAGACAATGCTAATCGATCCCTGAGACACTGGCAACACACTTCAGCTCTTTTCTTACTTCATTTAGCCTCATTATGGCAGCCACAGTGGGACTATGTGACTGAAAGCTCTGACAAAATGGTTCGAGCTACAAAAGGAATCGCTTCAAGTAGCCTTCAGCTGACTTTGGCTTTTACAAATGAATAGTTTAAAAAGTTGACAGAATTTACGTGTGCAAAATAGTAAATGTTGCCCTCTGTACAGTACAGTTGTAAGACAATTATTAATTAGAGATAGGGCTGCAACTAATGATTAGTTTGGTAACTGATTAATCAGCTGGTTATTTTTATGATGAATTATATATTTCTTTATGGAATTTTTTTATGAACTTTATGCCACATGAAGCTATAGTGACACTGTTTGAGGACGAGCTGATTGAGTAAACTTAAAAGAAACGGAAAACGGATTTCACAATATGTGAACATGACATTCCTCATTTAAAAGCTCAGAACCTCTAGAACTCAGTCTGGGATTGAACGAGAGAGAAGGTCCCTTCATATTTATTCCCTTAACTGTTTTTGCCATAGGATGTGACAACCCTCATGGGGCTCATTCTGCTCTGATTAGATCATGGACTTATCTCATATCTGGGACAAAGGGAGGTCAGATATCAACAAAAAACCTATATACCTTTTGTAGACAAAATAGTTTTTTAAGTAAAAAATACAAAATTCTGATGTAGTTCTTGCTCTGTCTGAGTCTGTAAATCCCAGAAACGATAAATCATTTACGAGTTGACAACTATTTCAATAATCAATTTGTTACAGAGAGGTATATGAAGAATGAGTTGGACAAAAATTTGACATTTTGGTGGTTGCATATGTTTACAACACACAGTATAGAAGAAGACGTGTATTGACTGTACCTTCTGTTGGCCCACTGACCCATATTTAGACCACCACTGTCACCTACAGCCACTGCAGCCAGTTTGTTGTATGTATAATGACACAGGCTGCGGTCCATTCACAGAGGTGTATAGTCAGCTCTGATCATGTGTGCATGCTGCTGTCTGTAGGATGAACACATGTGGTTGTCTCGAGAATGATTCTAAACAGTGGGACTACATGAACTGAGTGGCACAAGTCTGTGCTGTGTTTCAGTCGCTTTAATAGTTTCAAGGCTTAAAGCTTTTAGTGAGCCTTTCACAAAGCATTTTCAAATGTCCAGTCATTTGATCGTGTCCTCTATATCCACTGTGAGACAGGAGCACATGACTGAGCTTTGTTTTGAGCCACTGCTTTGTTTGTCTGCTCAAAAC
Organism: Lesueurigobius sanzi; assembly: GCA_900303255.1. NCBI lineage: Eukaryota > Metazoa > Chordata > Actinopteri > Gobiiformes > Gobiidae > Lesueurigobius > Lesueurigobius sanzi. The sequence goes on along the minus strand of OMNZ01019854.1, from coordinate 8,940 downwards.
TGGCTGAAGGAAAACTTATAATTACCTCACCAAGAAACTCAAAGCACGCTCTTACTTTTGTGTTCAAGCACCATTTACAAGCAAAGAAATGAAAGTAACAATGCACACAGATATTTCAATTGGGTCTGGGACCTCGAATGGCTTGTGAATTTCCTTCAGAAAATGTTATGATGAATAAACATAGTCCTCTCAGTGAATACTTTGTTTTCGTTACTTTAAATTTAGTGGCAATATGCCAAAAATTTGTACAGTATGGTATATAAAGCCATCTGCTGTTTCTAAAAGTACATTCAGCTGTGCTCAAAAGTTTACATACCCTTTTAATCTTTTGGCCATTTTTCATAGAATATGACTGCAAGGAAAATTGTTCAAGAAAAACTCACTTCAGCTGAAATACAGGACTCTGACAAAATTGGGGAGAAATTTGTTTCAAGGTGCACAAAATGTAAACTTTTGTTCAGGGACATTTATCTAGTTTCTAGTTGAAAAGCATAAACAAACAATAAATGGCTTCACTCAACCATTAACCAAGAGTGAAATAAAGGTTTTGTGTCATCATTCATATTCTATGAAATGCATACATTGTAAACCTTTGAGCACAACTGTACTTCACTATGATTGATTACATCAGTGTATAACTCAGAAGGTGAAAGGTGGGTGATGAAAAAGCACCTGTAACACTTTGTAGCAAAGGATTAAACAGATACAGTATTTACTGTCACGATATGACAATATCACCAAAAAAGAAACAGATTCAGTATTTTCATCATTGCATGGTCCATCCCTAATTGAATGCTATACTTATTGAATAGATATCTCAGTTCTACCTTATTCTCAATTAAAGGAGGGCAAAATAATATTGAAATTGTTGTTTGGAAGATATTTACAATATCAAGTACAGGTATATCTCTTAAAGTCAAGAAATTAACAAACGGCTGCTGAAAAATACAAATGACATATGCTTAATGTACTGTATAATGTCTTTTTTTTATCACGGTTATTTATAACTGCAGGTCAGTTTTCTTTTTGACAATCTAAATTCATTCATTTACCAGCACATTTTTGCATAATTTTGATTTGTTTGCAAAAAATCTCTTGATCATCGTTATGGAGAAAGTGCCCCCAAAAGGTTTCAAGTTTATTTTTTAAATCTTTGATATCTTTCTTGTATCTTCTATTGCAGTACTGCTCTCTCCTTTATAAACATGGCTGTGGATTTATCTCCCGTGGCTAAACACACACCCACTGTGAGCACAGGCCATCAGTCACTGACAGTGCCCAGATGAACAGTCTGGGGACCAGCCTCTTATTACAGTAGACAATGTAGCACTGCAATAGAAAGAGAACCCCTCAGCTGATTGGTCCACACTGATGAAACAAGTGTGCCTCCATCTTGGGGCCCTTGGTTAAGCTGTATCTTTACAGGTACAGGCATCAGCCCCTACAACCACCACCAACCCTTCACTCGCTCATTCTCATTCATTCTGACCTATTGTAGATGTTTGGTGGTAGGAGAAACCGGAGCACACCTACATAGACACTGGGAGAACATGCAAACTCCACACAGAAAGGCCCTGTCTGGCCCGGGGATTGAACCCGGGACCTTCTTACTGTGAAGCACGAGCACTTACCGCTTCGCCACAAATAAGCTCAAAATATAGTCAAATATTCTGTATTTGAGCAAATTTCAGTTATGAATATAATTTTGTCACTGTGCAGCGTACACAGCTCTGGCATTTGGCCTCCCCTGTGGGCGGCTCAACTTAGAAGCCCATTGCATTCACACCAGTCTGCCATGTTGACCGGCCATAAACAAAACACACAGAGCCTCACAAGCCCATTCTAAACACAGAGAGAGAGCCCAGAGCAAACACTGACTGTGCACAAAACCATTACTGGACCAGGTGCCTGTGTTCTTATCCAGCGTGTAGTTTCTGCCCATTATCAAGCCATTGCCAATTGAAATCTCACTTTTTGTGGCCACTATTAGAAAATGATTTAGCTCAGTGTTTCTCAAACTGTGGCGTGGGAACTATGTGGTACACGGGCTGCTTCATCTTCATCATTCTTGTAACAAAAAAATGCAATTAGATGTGTTATCAAAATCATAAGAAAAGCTAAGCTAAAGCTAAAAGGGTCACAGGTGTAAAAGGAATTGGAGAGACAACATATGGAGCAAACCGGCAGTGTTTAAGCCCCAAGGAGGGACTTGGTGAAGCAACACATGATGCATGACGTTCCAGTAAGTGTCCAGAGATGTCCTGGTGATGGAGAGCCTGTTTGGATCCTATTTATTTTATATTCCCTTGTGTTGAAATTGCTTTTTTTACGCTCCACAAGTAAGAAACACTGCTGTGGCACATGCTACAAAACCAGTCGTGTTCAGTGGCTCGAGGAAGCTGTTGAATTTACTGCTGCGATGAAGTTGGTCCTTTATACTTATACTCCTCATCACTCTATAGATACAATAAACAGTTTCATGTTTGCTAATCAGAGCCTTATGAGGACTACGAAAGCTATAAAACAAACATGGGTTTAAATGACTTGAAATCAGAATATTAATCTTGTTTTTAGTAGCTTCGACTAGATTAGACATACTTACGACTCACATTTACATTATTCGGCTTATTTTACCATATTTTTCACTAGTTCTAAGGAAATCTTATCTTAAAACAAAAAATACAACTGCCAATAGGGTAAGATCAATGGGCCTCATTCATGAATATTTTCTTAAGAAAAAGTTCTTAAGTACAACTTAAGAGAAACTTAAGAAAAACTTAAGTCTGACTCACGAAGCGTTCTTAAGAAGACAAAACTGTTCTTAAAGAGAGATGATCTTTTGTGCGTAAGAGTCCTCCTGACTGTTCTTAGGATTTGTTCTTCCAGAAGAGCTCTTTCAGCTAAGAACAAATTTTGTGAATGCCCAAAATGTTCTTAAGTCGGCCTTAAGAACAAATTTGTTCGTAAGTTTGTTTCGTGAATGAGGCTCAATGTTCTTACCCCATTGGCAATTGAGTTGACCTAAAATAAGAAACAATGTATTAAAACAAGTCAGAAACATCCCAGAAAGAGTCAGATAATCAAGGTCAAATGAGCGACTAAATCTTAACTTGTCAAAACCCAACTTTCCAAACTCGCAGGTCGAAAGCTCCATTATCAATCCAACAATTTCACGGGGGTCAGCCAGTAATATGAAATCACACTTTTTAAAGAATATGTAGCGTTTTACTCATTAATTCCGCATAGATTTACATGAAAAAAATGCAAATAATAGGAATTGCGCTTCAAAAATTATATGATATTCAGTTAAAATCTCTAGTTTTAAGAATTAGATAGAATAATTTAGATGAATATTCTGAATTTGAGCCATTTAAACTAATGTAGGTATTTAGTTTTTGCAGTGAGGTTGCTTGGACTTACAGTTAAACTGGGTTAACAGTGCTCTCTGCTGCACAAACACAGAATAGCACTTAAGGGATTTGCATTTGGAAGAGAAAGATTTAATGCTTTGGGACAGCCCAGGAAAACCTTTACATTTCTAATCAGCATTGACTACATCTCATAAGACCAGAGGGAATTCTCTGTGGAAAGTATTGATGCGCAAACGTGAATATCCTAATATATTGACAACAAATCAGTTGAATGGGTTCTTGGATTTGTGTCAAAATCTATTTTGTCCCAAATGTGTGATATAAAAATATGCCTGTGGCTAGGATTAGAACAGCGCAAAGTAAATGATATTCTGGAATTTTCAAAAATAATTCTATTGTAATGCAAATGTGTCAGATCAAAAGTCTGATTCGCTCAGTCAACATTTCAGCAGCTCTGTTTGAATTGCAATAAATTAACATCAAACAGCATTACCTAATGCAGTCACCTTGCTTTGTGACAGACTGAATCACAGAGGACATTGCTGGGATCATTTAAAATGCAGTGACTGGATACAGCTCTGACATCATTTATAAAGTCATTGAGGCATTTTCATTTTGAGCTGTAAACCATGTTATAACATTGTTCCCTCGTCAAAAACAGACCTGGAGCGTTTTGAGTTAACCCTGTTCATTTTGGGTCGTCTCTTCCTGGTTAACCTCTCCTACAGCGCTTCGATCTGTACTCCCTGGTTATTTGCGTAATTGTTAAATTGTGAAACTGTCCTGCACGTTTTTAAAGTCCACAATCAAACATTGAATTAGTCCTGAGCCGTTCTGTACTCAAAGTGTGTTCACCATGGAGCCACTGAGTTGCGAGCCACGTTGTTGGATGAAATAGGTTTATTTTTTTTTTTTTACAAAATTATTCCCACTGCTGCCTGCGGGGGGAGCTCCACGCCAAATCGTCATCAGCAACTGTCTTTACAGAGACATTATTTCAATTTGTAAAAAATAAAATACAAGGCTCAGGCCCCTAAAGGAAGTTTTTAGCTTCATTTTAATCCTCATATGCAGGATCTGTCCATTTTAAAAGACACTGCTTGATATGAAATATACTAATAAGACCGCCAATATAAGTTTATAGTCACAAACATCTCATGCCACAGTTGCATTTAGTAGATATGCATTTCCAAGAGCCATGTATAAAAACATATCATTTCATCAGATGTTTTAACACCCTGCGTGTGACAGAATTGCGTTTTCATCCCCAACGGTCCATTTTATCACCTCTGACACGGCCAGGGACTGCATGTGTTGACAGACCGCCTTTGAATCATGCTAATCTCGCACAATCTTTGTCACTATCTCACTGTGTGTCATTCAGACATCACACGTGTCCTTCCCTGACCTCCATTTGTACCTCATTCACACGATCATCGCGATGCAGACGTGATATGGAAGCACCAGAGGAGACTGATAAAGCTCACCTGGCACAATCTCAAAAAGGTGCCTGCCGGGTTCGTCTGGATTGGCTGTTATTTCGTTCACCTGGCAGCCTTGGAGTGGTATACATCCCTGAAAGACAATAAAACAGACATAAGGATTAGAAATTAGAATGGGAGATTATAATTTTAAAGATAAAAAAATCATTATGCTGATCTTGTGCTTGACCACTAATACTTTGATTGAGATATAAATCCTCTATTAGAGACTATTTGATACCAATGCTCACTGAATAATGCAGGCAGGGCAGTCAACAGACTTGCTGGGATCCGGGGCAAGAAGATGTCATATGGGCCTCCACAGCCAAGACAAGCCCCGGTGGTGCTAAGAACTTCCTCATATACTCCCGTTCTCCTTTATGATCTTCCTCCCCTGTGATCTTCCTCCCTGGCTGGCCAGTTAGCTCCCCAGTTAAGGGAAAAGGGCTGCCGGTCGGATAAGCCCAGGTTGTGATCTCCGGAGGGGGACTGAACCTGGCCCTGTTTTTAGTTTTGCTGTTGTAATAAGTGAATTTCTCCATTGTGAGATCAATAAAGTATTTTTTCTTTTTTCTTTTCTTTCCTGCGCACCTGATTTCTGCCGACTAGTCATGTTTTTTCCTTCAATAGGCCTAACATCAACAACAACAGTAAACTAGTTTGGCGCAAATTTCCCACTGCCAAGTACAGTGCGTCAGTGGGCGCTGGGCCAAACATTTTCTTCGCAAGCTGGGGGAGGAAATGCATATTTAAATGCAATATTCAATGATTTTATCAAAATAACAGACATGTTTTGGGGGGTGGGGGGTGTTAAGGGCCTTTCATAGGCCCCTATGTTCCTGGGGTCCAGGGCAACAGACCCCTTTACCCCCCCGTCGATGGACCTGAATGCAGGAGACTTAAAGGTGCATTATGTTATTTTTTATGTCAGGTCCTCATTCAAATCCATTCTTTGACTACCCACTGCAAAAGTAGCCTGTTGTGTGTCTAGCTGGTCATTAGGACCATGATTTGTATTGCTGGCAACAGTATACAGGACCGTTAAATCTTTCATTAACCTCCTCCAAAGTCAAAAGCACATGTTGTTACAGCGACAAAATCAGCTGCTAAACAATCCCCTTGACGGCTGAGCTTATATTCATTGTGTCTACTTATTTGCTATGAGGTTTATGAGGAGGACTGGATTAAATGTGAGAAAGAAACAACAGTAAGACTTACAAAGCTAAAAAAAAAGAAAAAGCAGAACAAGAAAACCTAAAATCTGCCATTTCGGATCACTGCAAAAGAAATAACCATGTTATGGACTGGGATGAGGTCATTAGATCGGAAACCAACAAATTCAAACGCTGGATAAAAGAAGCCATTGGAATCAGGAAACGGGGAACAGACACCGTCAATCGTGACAAAGGAGCGTTTCTCCTGCCCCACACCTGGGACATCCTTCTCCAAAGGTCAGATGGACCTGACCGGACCATCAGAGTGGCCACGCCTCGGAAGGAAGAACAGCTGATGATACTTTTGATGAAGGCTCGCTGTTAACGGCTGAAACATGTCAAGGGGTTTAAATTAGAAACAACATTTCTAATCCCAGTCTTAATAAAAGAACCTCATAACACGATTCCCATGACGATTATTGAGATTGACCAAAGTTGAGATTGCGATTTTGATTATTTTCGATGAATTGCCCAGCCCACCATCCACACCACTTTCCACTCCAAAAACAGACCGACTAACACATTCCTTTTACCAAACTACTTTAGTTTTGTCTTCCTCTTGCTCTCACTTGAACATTTTAAGCAGCACGTCTTCCCATTGGAAAAGTCCTGTGACAGATTATCCAAACACATTACTCAGATCAATACCCATTTGGTGTCGAGAGAACCGGACCGGACTCTGAAGCCATGCCAGCGCCGGTGGTCGGGATCTTGTTAAACGGCACTCTGGCACCCTCCATCAAACGGCCGGAGGAGCCTGCCAAATTACCCCGACCTGAAGGCCCAGCAGCCGTCGCCAGCATTAGTCGCCATGGAAACAAATGGAGAGCCTGAGCGCAAGGCGGGGGCAAGCGCAGGAGCCAGTGGGGGAAGATAGAACTCCCAGGGGTGCTATGTGCTTGGAATAACGCGGAGTATCTGGCCGTGGTTGAATCGGGTTGAAAGTAGGGCTGGGCTGGTAATCGCGTAATCTTGTAATTGGAATGGTCGTAAATAGAAAATCCTCTAAACAGTACAATTTCCTTCGCAAACAATAAAATAACCTCTCTCCAGGATCTTGTTTTCTGACCTTGTAACCTTTAAAATCAGGTTCTGTTATAAATGTGATGTGTGGTATTTTTATGTTCAAATTTCAGTCAAAAGGCTACACACAAAGCGTTGATTTTGTTGACGGAAATATTTTGTCATAATTTTAGTCAAAGTAATATTTTCAGTGATTAAAACCCTATTAGAATGACCTGAGGTAAAATGTAAAAATGACTGATGTCTCTACGGGACATGTGACTTCAGACTGGATTCTACGGCAGCCACTCCTCTTCCTCTCTCGTTATTTCCATGGAAAGGTCTATAGGAGCTAACTGGCTTCGCAGAGAACTAGCCAATTGTACCTCCATCGTTAATATACTCTATGTTCGGGCTTCAATTTTATTGTTTTTTTTACATATACAGTATATTCTGTATGTATATATTTTTTTTATTTCTTATACCAGTGGTTTTCCTCATAGTCTTGATAAGACTCCGCAGACAGGGTGTGCTGGTGCTGCTGTCACCATTCAGCCACATGGATCAGCCCACTCTCTCTTTCTACCTCTCTTTCAGAACAGTGTTTTAGCCATGTTTTTAGCTCACAGTTTATGTAGAATGGGTAAACAATATATATACTTATACTTATATATATAAGTAAGTAAGTACAATAATATTTGAAGATTTTTCCAGGTGGGTTTTTCAATATTTAATTCTTGATTTGTTGAGTTTTGAATCCAAAAAACATGACAAAAAATGTGATTATTTTTACAGATTTATTCACTAATTATTATTCAATTACTAAACAAGATATCCAAATGTGAAAAAATCTCCCGTTAGCAGTGTCTCTTCCAAATAAATAAAAAGCTCTGGATCACATGGAGGCAGTGAGTTACTGATGGACTGTAACAAGCAACGTGCTAAAAACATCCCGTTGGATGTAATGACTTGACTGGAGGAGACGTCTGTGCTCATTAAGGAAGAACTTTTTATCTCTGAAGTAAAGGCTAGCATTAAAAAACAAAGATCAACAAAAAAATATTTATACTGAAGACAAGCCATTTACTTTTTAAGCAGCTTGTAAAAAATATTGAGCTATTTTAAGTTTTAAGTTTCCTTTAGTGAAGTCTTTACATCAGCGTAATGTTTTTAAAACAGTCCATCAGTAACTCACTGCCTCCATGTGATCCAGAGCTTTTTATTTATTTGGAAGAGACACTGCTAACGGGAGAACCAAGGGCAGTGGCTGTATCCAGTTGGAAGCAACCCTGATGTGTCGTCAAACTAAGCAGACCGATAACTGTCCACCTGTTTGTTGCTGTACGTAATGAAACATTAATTAGGTTAGAAGAAGTAATCTGTCTCTTGGCGCGGAGAGCACACGTGTAAACAGATGTGGACACTCCCGGTTTAGCCTGCTCTACAGAATCAACATCATTAGTGCTGCTTAGTACACAACACTCCACTCCAGAGCCTTGGCAATAACATGCACTTCTGTACTCCAGTCTACACACAATAATCAAATCATCTTTTTGTGCTTATTACTGAGCATTCTCAAACTCAATGGCACTGCTGTCTGGCCAAATGTCTGTCCAGTGACCAGTTTTTTGTCCTGTGGCCAAAATTGCAGCAAAATAGCAACAAAATCTAAATAATGGATAAAACCGGATTAACATTTCCAGTTTTATTTTGTTGATATATTAGTTACAAAGATTTTTTCACATTTGGATATCTTGTTTATTAATTGATTAATAATTAGTGAATAAATCTGTAAAAATAATCACATTTTTTGTCATGTTTTTTGGATTCAAAACTCAACAAATCAAGAATTAAATATTGAAAAACCCACCT
>OMNZ01019849.1:0-24606 GCA_900303255.1 Lesueurigobius sanzi | reverse complement strand
ATGTGAATGCCGTATTTTCCGGACTATAAGTCACACTTTTTCTCATAGTTTGGCTGGTCCTGCCACTTATACTCCGGTGTGGCTTATATATTAATATATTAAGTTAACATACCAGACACCGATTCAGTTCATTGTTTATGCTTGGTGCAGCTGAATAACCATCAGTGCGTTACATTAACATACCGTACACCTATTCAGCCTGTTGTTCTCTCTTCTATTGTTATTATTTTAACTTGCCTTTCAAGATAAAATGTTTGGTCTCGGATTTTGTAAAATAAATTTCCCCCCAAAAATGCGACTTATACTCCAGAGTGACTTTTTCTTCTTCTTCCTTGTGCATTTTTTGGCTGGTGCGACTTATACTCCGGAAAATACGGCACTCAAATGAAGGTAAAATATTCTTAAATCCAGTCATTTTAACTCACTTTTTGCCATGTATTGCATTATTGCTTGTATATAAATACTAATATGGCTTTAAAACCTCACCCTTTCCACTTCTTTGTTAGTTATATCATCTCACTGCCGCAACACACTGTTCAGTTGTTCATATAAGTTGTCTCATTCGCTCACCGTGAGGTAAAAGTGCTTCAGATATGTGGTAATGCAGCAGGGCTCTGTAATGGGCGGAAGCGGAGAGATAATGAGCGGAGGTGAGAGTGCGGCTCAGTGCACAGCTGGGACAGCAAACAGACATCTGTCAATCAAAGTAAGCACATGCAAAGCGTTAGTGCTTAATAGAGCGCAATGATGGATGAGTTCATTTACAGTTACTCGCTTTTTGTGAACAGAGCATGTGTTTATTAGGCGTTTGTCTATTTTTACTCATTTACAGAATATACAGCTCACTACAGGACTTGTTTACGACTGTATTCAAGTCAATTGTTTTGAGGATCTGTTACTTTTACTCCACTACATTTAGCAAACACGTCTCTGATTTAATATCATGACCATGTCCACTCCGGAACAGAAGTATAGAATATATAATTCAGTGCCACTGACTGGAATGCAATGGTTTGTGCCTCAAGTGTTTACTAATTTTGTATAAATATATGTGTTGTTTTTCTAGAGCTGGGCCATTTTTATTTAAATAAAAAACTTGATTCACGATTCAATTCGATTTTTTTGGTAATGCGCATCAACAAACCTTGAGCAATTTAAACACATTGGAATTAAACAACTATTTCATCACTGCTACAAAACATTACATGCTTTTTAACAAATAATCCTCTAAACCTCACGTTACAAAAATCCTACAAAGGACAATACAGCACAAAATGAGTGACAGTTGCAAAATGTATGCGTTGGAATGTACACTGTGTGAGATATAAAACATCAAATTAATTGATTTTCTGAAAAAAACAAATGGATTTAATTGCCAACTCAATTTTTAAATCGAGATTTTTTGGCCAGCCCTATGTTTTTCTATTTTTTGGTCATTTCTATCTGCACGAGTTAAACCATGAACTGAAGAGGAAACGACTCAAATCCATCTTCAGAGCTATTGTATATTCATGTGTTTCATGTTTTTGAAGCCGCAAAGTTATGATTCCCAACAAAATAAAAATGAAATGTAATGTACTTTTTACTTTGAATACTGAAGTAATTTATAACGCAAGTACTTTAAGTACATTTTTTACTGGGCAACTGTCACTTGAACAATCCAATTTGATCCATCTCTGCATGATAACACCGAAACAAAAACAGACAGATGATTTCAATAAGCTTGTTTTTTTAGGTTTTAGGTATTTTTTTGTGAGAGAACAGATCAGAGAGGGAATATCATATTGACCCAAACTTGCTTCATTTTGGTATGGCTAATTCTGTAGCCTATTAATTAATGAAGAATGTATTTTTGGTTTTCAATTAAGACAACAATCAAATAAATATAAAAATGTACATACACTGCAAAAAAAGTCATCTACAAATATGTAATTTTCTGTTGAAATAGCAATATTTGACCTATGTTTTTTTGCACTTAAATGAAGAAAGAACATCTGACTGCACTTAAAATTAGAAAGTAAATCTCAATTAACTTGAAATGATATGCCTTTTCTTATTTTAACTTTGCACGTACTTGTTACATTGGCAGATCATTTTACTTTGCAAGTCAAAATAAGTCCAAATGATCTGAATTGAAGCACATTTAGCTCATCAAGGCATCACTTTTTGCAGTGTGTAATGTATTTCTGTTTTGTGAAAGTTTAGACAGTTCTGTAAAGGTTTGGAGACATTCTCTGGCTTCCTTCCTTGATTCGAATAATCGTGAATAATTGTGAAACCGCAACGTCGTCTTTTACGCCAGCAACAGTGTAACCGTTCTCAAGACCACACATCGCTTTTTTGCTTTTCATAAATTTCCAGAAGAATTATTACATCTTGATTTTGTCATTCGTTGCGTAGCGGTCAGCGAAAGCCTCTGAAATGCTTATCCCCGAATTGATAATGGCGCCTTAAGCAGTCAATAAAATGTGGGGACTATAGTTCAGTGAGATGAATCATATGTGAATAGGTACAGTTAACAGATGACATTTTGTCCTTGAGATCATACACTGAGGATAGTCACTACTCACAGTCTCTCCATCTCTATCCAGTCTCTCTCCTCTGCTGTTTTTTTATTTTTTTTGTTGGGGGGATTACTGGCCCTCCCGCCTGCTCCCTGTAAAGCCTTTTCTCATCTTCCTATCTGTCATCAATCTGGATCTTACCGACTCAATTCTCCCGCAGCCCGCTCATATTTTCTTTCATCTCCGAGGCTGTCTCTGGGCCTCATCTATCGCTCTCTCACCGGATGCTCAGGAGTCAGTGAACTGGTTACAAGAACATGAAGTCTGAACATCTGAGAGGGGCAGGGCCGCAACACTGCCAACTCTTTCTGGCCCGCTGGCTGACTGTGTTAACATATTTCCAGAAACCATTGTTGCTATAGTCTCATTCTGTAGTCACAATGTTGTCTGGCGGTGAAAGAGCCGCTGTTCACGGGCCGGTGCAGCGCGTCGGTGTCGGGGAGACACTGCAGGCAGGTCTTAGATTTTGGGTCAGTTTTGTCTCTGAATATATAAACTTTGATCTGGGAACAAATAAATGGCCAAATCCTTGCAATAAGGAGTGAAACTATTGCACTGATACAACATTTCTCCATAGAACTATATTGGAAATTGTAACTTCAGTTCAAAATTCATTTGTCTCACATTGTGGTGACAGCATTTCCACTTTAGTAGCTCCTACAGACTCCAAACAATATTTCGAAGGTTTGTTCAGAGAGAGTTTTCAATATTTAAAGGCACTATATCCATTTTTTGTTATTGCAAACAGTGAAAGACAGAGTGAGTAAATGAATTAAATTGATAGTTGTGGTCCAAACATATTCCTATAACTTTCACATTTTTTAAATTTCTTCATAGAGATGAGTTTATAAGCAAATTTCACAACTTGCAGGATCACTGTCACAGAAATGCAAGAAAAGTGATCCTGCAAACAAAAATGCTCTATATTTAGATTAGAAATGAATGAGTTTACAATAAAGGAGGACAAAATGAATTGTATTCCACTATTCAGAAAAAAAAAGTCTGCTATAGTGCCTTTAATTCCTGCTTGATCTATTCAAGATTCAAGATTTATTTTATTTGTCCTGAGGGGAAATTTGTCTTGGACACACAGTTGAGTTTTGAACCCCCCAACAAACAAAGCTTTATAGCAGATTTAGTCACTAATATCTAGTTTATAAAAAAAAAATAACCAAAATATCCAAAATCTCATCTGAACAAATCATTGAAACTTGTTTATAACCAAAATAAAACCATACATTTAAATTTGGTTTTATTAATTATTTCGATTTCTATCACTGAATATATAAGCAATTTTTTGCCAATTTTACACATAAAATGACAGAAAACTAGCAATACATTTGTTTCCCATATGTATGTCAGTAACATACAGAAAAAGTTTCAAATTGATATCCCTCTATTAGATTTTTTCCCCCTATTCACCTGCAGCGTCTCCTCTCGTCTTAAGCCCAAACTCTTTGACGGTCACTTCATTTCAGAGGGCTGTGTCCACTCCCCAAGACAAGTTATCCATACAGGAATAAAACACAACAGTGGTTTTGCTGTTTACAAGTTAGGGAGTGTATCCAAGTAGCTAAAAGCTTCTGGCAGCTACGGCTTGGACATACTTTACTTCGCTCCAGTCACTCCCCCCTTAAAACGCAATGAAAAATCACTTTTTTTGTCCTTTTCTGTAGAGTTTAAAAAAAAAATTACATTTCAACAGTTCAAAGGCATGACAGAGACCATCGTGCAATCATTTAAAATTTAAGGAAATACTTACAGATATTTACTCTTATTAAAACTGTGTTCATGAGTTAACATATTGGCAATTTGCATCCATCAAACTATTAAACTGTTTAGTCTATAGAACCAGAGCTGTTTTTGAGATGGAGAGGGTTCCAAAGCTGAGCCCGAGGCCAACCCCGCCAAGATATCCCACATAACTTCGGTTTTGGGTCGGGCCTGGGCTTCAAGATGCTTTGTTTTATCTCACATACATACATCAGTTTCCTCCAAAGGATCAGCACCTTAGTTGACTGGTGGTGGAGGGTAGGGGCGGTGTCATGTTCTCTTAATCTCAGGACAGTGTTTAACTCACGGTGGGCCAAAAACAGCAGTTCGGTGTCCTGTGAGAGCGTAGACAGGATGTGAAATGTTGATTGATGATGTCGAGGTGACGAGGGAGGGAGAGGAGAGACAGAGATGGCCAGGGAGCAGCCTCTAACATACAGTACATGTAATACATAGCAGTCTAGGCTGTGCTGACTCAGTCAGTTGCATTGTGAACGGGCTTGGGTTGGGTCGGGCTGGATTTTTTTTGGCCTGATCTAAACTCGAAGTGTTGTTGAGCTCCATTTAAATTTACTTTTGGATGCTGCGTTTTCTTATACCACAATATGACAAATCAATATTACACTACTAAAGGGTATTTTACTAGTCTTACATTCTACACTAAGTAAATAAATATCTTACTCCACATAAAAAAAAATAAAAAAAATCCCATTTAACTTGAAATAAGGGGGGGGGGGTCTTATTCTATTGGCAGATTTTTTTTACTTGGCGAGACAGAATTACTCAAATTAGCATCAAATTAACTGAAATCTTGTAATTTTAAGTCATTAAGATATTATTTTTTTTACAGTGTATAGCCTTTTATTGGGTGTTTTTGTTAGACTGCAATCGCCAGTTTCTGATTTAACTTGGTTGCCACCAGTTTCAACCAGGTTACAAACCAGGCTACATCATCACTTTGATGGTGAGGTACGTTTTGGTGCTGTGTAATCCTTTCCTTTACTGCCGCTCACATTTCATGCAAAACTAAGCAGCTGTAGCCTGGAGTTGCCCTACCTTCCGGGTTTGTCACCGCCGAATGCACCCGGACACCATGGCAACCAAGTTAGTTCAGAAAGTGGCGAGCGCTCGGGGTCACTTGGCCGTCTCGCGTGACAGGCAGCTTAAAGACTGTAAAATATCTAGGCACCTATGAACACTCCCCAGATCCACAACATAAAACCCAAATCCTCCCTGATCCACTGTTCGCTCTTCAGACGGCGACAATCACGGGGGGTATAAGCCCAGGCCTGTCCCGTAAGTCGGCTGTCTCGGTGGGGACAGCAGGAGGCCTCATGTACCCCCCTCAAAATGTCCGGTCTGTCCCACACTGAGATAGCCACCTGTTTGTATGTGTCTTGTCTGTCTCCTCCTCAGCAGCTCGTGTTGTGAAGGCTGTCTGCGGCCGGACTGTGTTTACCTGTCCATCACCGTCTTCCTCCAGGTCCTGTCAGTGTTTCGTTGTAATGCACCCATGACACGCTTTAGAAATGACAAGAACATCCGCATTGACTGAAATGTTGAGTTGACAGCTTCTGTTGCTTTTTCAGGGTGTCTGCGGGGTCTTAGAACAGGTGTTAAACAGTCTTAAGGGTTCAGGTTTTGGGGACAGTTTGCTCTCTTAACATATAAACTATCACCCAGAAACAAATAAATGACCTACAATATAACAAGGAGTGAAATGATTGCACTTATCTAATGTTTCTCCTTAGAACTATATGGGAAATTGTAAGTTCAATGACAATTTTTTGCTTTTTTCTCACATTGCGGCAACATCTCGACTGAAGTAGCACCTACAGCCTCCAAACCTTCCAGTCTTGTAAACAAAGTCAGTTTGATTCGAGAAGGTAAATAAAATGATCTGTCAATGGAACATTTTTGCTCTTACACTTAGAGAAAGTGTCTAATTTCAAGAAGAATTGAGATTTATTTTCTAATTTTAATGCAATGAGATGGGTTTTTTCCCCCTCATTTTAAGCCTAAAAATACTTGTTTGCTCCATTCACAGATCATTTAACTTACCTTCTCAAATCAAAGGCAAATCTATTTATTACAAGAAAATTTGACTAATTTCTAGATACAATTTTGCAGTGTAGTAGACTTTTATTGATTTTGCGATATATTGTTGCGATATTTGTAGCAATATACTGTGCAGCCCTAATTATGACACACAAGGGCCATATTAACAACTATTTCCAATAATGAGTTAAAGAGGACCCAAAAAGTTTACATCTAAGTCAATGGGCACTTCCGGCTTCCGAAAACAATCCCTGTATGCTAGCGTGCTTCGACCAGAGCTAGCCAATTAGCTCTCCATATGATCCACACTCTAAGGTTGGAAGTTGTCTATTTAATTTAACAAGGGCCAGTCACTTTCTCACTCTGTGCAAATTCACTCCAGTTTCTTTGCAGAAATAACAAATAGGCTATGTCATCTACAAACATACTTTTGTGAAAATCTCACAGTATCGGTTGGTATCGAGTATCGTAGATATTCAAACCCCAAGTATGAGTATCGTAAGCAACAAAGCTGGATCGGTGCATCTCTACTTTTTTAGTCTTGTCACCGAGTTTGCAGGTTAGCTTGTGGACTTGTTCTCTTGAATGGTTAAATATTTTCCTCCTCGGCCTGTGTGGACGTTGTTTAGATTGGTGGAGCTTTCCTCTGCACATCACTGTCCTCTTGAGTTTCTGCTTTCTGTCTCTCCGCATGATTGTGGCTGGTTTATAGTCCGGGGGCACGGTACCTGCTTCACCATTCAAACAATCTGTACACTGTATCTGTCATGTCACTGGATCCTCGCAGCAGGTACGGAATGGAAGTTTTGTCGAGACTCGAGAAATGCGTCTTAAAATGAGTTATGGGCCTTTGATAAGTGCCGGTGATTGTTTTGTGATTTAAAGTTTGAATAGTTTCTTTCATCTCCCTGCGTATATTGTACTGGAGAAAATGAGGCTTCGGATTAGCTATAGTTTTCCTGGAACACTTCAACTCTTGGCAAACTTTCAGACTTCAAAATGCTCAGTAAATATTCAATATGTAGCTATCTGAAATGCTAATTATATAATTTTACACAATGTAACTTTTTAAGTGGGAAAAAAAAGAACAGAAACTGAATTTTATTGCATATTTGACCATAGGTGACCCAGTGGTTGTTTGGGTGCAACATAGCACCTTTACTTTCCATCAATGAGGAAAGTAAAAAGTTGCATGGTGCACCATTAAGGCGAGACATGCAGGGGTCAATTTGGAATATGTTAACATTTTACTTCCAATGTCAAAGTAGGAAAAAAATGTCCTTTCTGAGAGAAGCCAGTGGAAAAAGACACAGAAGATATACATGCGCATGCACAGACGTTACAAAACTTTAAAGCCTCTTTTCTCCCAATGACGTTTTGAGTTCACTCTTGCAACAAAATCTCCACTTTGAAGTTGTGTTCTGAGGGTTTTTTCAATATTTACACCCTAGTCTGACTTTTGAACTCCAAAAAGAAGGCAAAATTTGATCCAAAACAAGATCCAAAATCCACTTTGAACAAAATCCTCTTTGTAACTAATATATCAACAAAATAAAACTACAAATTTAAAACAGGCTAGATTTTGTCCCTGATGATAAAATACCTTATTTTTATTTTTATATTTGAAAACATAAAATGACGGAAAACTGGCAACACATTTTTTGCCCTCAGTAATGTAGAGCAACATTTTCAAATGTATTTATTTTTCCCTCCAGATTCACCTGCTGTGTCTCGCCTTCAGTCATTTTGATTAATTCATCGAGTTGCATTTGTTTTCTTGGTGTAAAACATTATTGCCCGCGACCGTGAAAACTAAACTTACCGCCCCCTCCACACTCCACACCCGCCCTCTCAAAAAATCCCAGCCAGTGTCCACTCTTAATGTGTCATATCCCATTTATGTATGTGAAATTTTAATGTATTTTTGTAATTACTATAGCTTTTGCATTTTCTGAAATTTCTTCACTGTATCAAATGGTGGAGCACATAGACGCAGTGGCCCTGAGCTGTACTCTACAATACAATACAACAATGACAGTAAAGATTCTAATATAATATAAAAACTATTTAACGCACATAGCCTCTACTTTACTGTCTTTTGCTCAATGGATAATTTTAGCTACACTATACCAAGAAGAAAAAAAGGATGACACAATCCTGAAGTGGAAGAAAAATGTGGTGAAAAGACCACAAAAAAACCCTCCTCCTTTCGAGATATTTGGCATGTATTATGTATGGAGAAGCTGAGTGTCTACATGACCGGGCCAAGGGAGCTATAGAGTGAGGCGCTATTGTGTGTTTGAGGCAGTAAAAATGTGAAGGGAAGGGGGAAAGAGAGTGACAGCAGACAAAAAGAAGTGAAGGGGGAGTGGAAAAATGGCTGGAGGGGTTGAGCGATGGAGGGAGGTGAATAAAGTAAGAAAGAAAGAAGAAAAAGAACGAGGGGAAGATGTCACCCGTGGCTGCCACTCATCACTCACAGCTTAATGATCTCTCTTTCTCTCTCTCTCTCTCTCTCTCTCTCTCTCTCTCTCTCTCTCTCTCTCTCTCTCTCTCACACAAGAAGGGGGAGGGGCCAGGAAGCTCGGCCCAATCAAACAGGGTCATGTAGAGTTCACAACCTCCAGGTGGGACCGTCCTCCGCGGGGACTCTCATAGTCAGGGGCAGTTCAATAATGCAAAGGAAATATGGACAAATGGTGTCTCGGTTCTCAGCGCTGACAGTTTCGTAAACATGGCTACGGTTTTGTTTAGATCACATGTCAGTTTTGTTTTCCGAAGGTGCAAATACCTCGCCGGGAGATTTATGTTTACATGCCGAGGGGTTAATTTCAAGCAGGATTTTTTTTCTTTCATTGCTGGATTCGTTCCTGCGCTAGCGTCATCGTGATCCGTCAGTTTGCGTGTTTGTGATAGCTCGGCAGCACCACTTGTCCTCGCAAACTTCGGGCCGTTTCTGGGAAGCGTCAGCCGTTAAAACTCAAACAGCAACTTTTTTTTTTCTCTCTCTCCCTTTCTGGGCCTACCCCCTTCGCCGGACTCCTCACACCAAATTTGGAGAACAGCTGGGGCGGCCATGACGATGATTTGTCTCTTTCAGCCCGTCTGCCTGACAGGTTGAGAGCAGCTCCACACAGTGACACACAAGCTCTTACTAATGTAGGCTGCATTCACATTCAAATTCAGATTCCACAAAGGGAGTAATCTGTGTGTGGTTTAGGTACAGCACAATTTATACTATAAACTATAATCCACCGTTTAATATTTAAACAATTATGGGTCTCATTCATGAAACACAAAATTTGTTCTTAGCCAGAAGAGTTCTTCTGGAAGAACAAATCCTAAGAACAGTCAGGAGGACTCTTTGGCACAAAAAACTTCAATTTTAGAATATTATCAGAGTCAAAATGGACCCAAAAATTCATAAATCTTTCACAGCATGAGTAACATTTTCCTAAAAATTATTTTGTTTAAAAATATATTTTTGGAGAGGATGAAATTGATCAGAGGTGGTATAGAGCAGAGAATCGGACTTTCACAGGTGAGTGATGCAGCTTGTTAGTTGCTGCTCTTTAGACAACATACAGAAGGCTTTTTACAATTTGAGTAACATTATTTAAAAAATAGTAGCATACAAATATGAAATACTTCAAAATGTTACTGCCTCATGCTCTTGTCATGCCCATAAATGGAAGTTTAAAGGCCGTATCTTTGTATTTACATAGTCAATATAATGTAAAAGTCCTGATAATGAGGGGAGTGGTGTTCTTAGTGCCACCTTCATGAATTTGGGACATCTCTCTTTAAGAAGTTTTGTCTTCTTAAGAACACTTTGTGAATCAGAACTTTTTCCGGTTTCCAGAAACTTCTTAAAGTTGTACTTAAGAAAATATTCATGAATTAGTCCACAAATGTTGATTTTCATACTGTCAGTTGACAACTATCCCAACTTTGTTATTAATACTCTGGAAAAGGCTCCCTTAAAACAAGCTAAAACCATTTAATTTCACTTTTTCTCCTTAAAATAAGAGAAAGAATGCTGCCAGTGGAACTAGCACATTTTGTCTTGGTGAAGAATCTTAAAAAAGACATTGTAGGTTGTGTGGTGGTTGGAATAAAGGCTCAATTTCATTAACTGTCATTAACTGCTTGTTATAAACGATAGCAAACAGAATTGTACCTCTTTTAATTCTCCATGTCAGTCTCACATCATTGGCCGTTGTGAACATTGTGGCATGTCATGAGCACAACCTAAAGGACTTACATGCACAATTACACACATGTTACAGACAGACATAAACAGACACCCCCGAGGACACCCGGAGAGGAGGCCATGTTCTCGGGGCGCTGCTAAAACACTCTGATTTCCCTTCGCCTCGGAGGCCATACATCAGCGTGGGGCCTCCCAGTCCGGATGGCAGGGGCTGACAGAATGACATGTGTCATTTATCAAACATGGGGGCGCCAGGCCTGAGGAAAAGAACAGACTCCGCGTGACAAAGCCCCCTGAGAGCTCTCCTCCTCTGGCTGCGAGGAAGTGTCCCGGGACAGACGCTGACAAATCTGCACACTCCCAGGAAACACACACTGCAAAAAAATCAACTACAAATAACATTTTATTGACAATTTACCTTTGATTTCACTGACTAATTTCAAGTAAGTTTTTTTACACACATTAATTGATAAAATTTAGGGCAAAGTTACTTACTCCAGGAAATGTAGTATATCCGTTTCTTGATTACATTTTGCAGTGCACTTCGAGAGATACTTCCACAGTCAACCCATGACCACGTTTTGCCTTGTGAGAGCTTGTAAAACTGCCCAGGCAAAAATAAATATAGTTTATTATGAATTTGAATGTTCTGGCAGTGAATCCACACCCACACATATGATTCCCCTGCAGCCAGAGAGAGCTGGAGCCAAACGCCGCCGTGGTTGCCAGCTCAGAGACTACTTAATGAATGGTCACTGGCGACGAAACACAAAGTCCCTTAGTAACTGGCAACGTCGCTCCATCCATGCCACCGCAATAGCATCCTCCGTGTCTGTATTTTTGGATTTATTAACAGAAAGTTTGGTCTGGGAGAATTCATTAATCTGCCATTAAATGAAATCGGGAAAATCAACATCGTAAAAAGAGGGGGTTTTGTGTGTCGTTTAAGGCATAATATTTGGCGTGTTGACAAAAGGATGGTTCAAAACAAGTCAATCATTTTTACCATCTCTCTGCGTCACACGTAGACTTTTATGGACAACAACAATTTATCTGTCTCGGGGAAAAAAGCAAGAATCTTTTTTTTTTTTTTTCTGCTGCTGCTGCTGTGGACACACTGCAAAACGTGATAAGTTGATAAGTTAAAATGACGGGAATTAGGAATCTTTGACCTGTATCTGCCAATCGATAAAAAACTACTACACTCCAAGAAGTAATATCTTGATGAGTTCAATTGGCTTGAATTCAGAATATTTGGCTTAATATTGAGTAATTTTGACTTGCCAAGTGAAATTATCTTTTTCTTAATTTAAGTGCCATTGGCTGATAATTTCACTCAAAATTACTGGAAGAAAATATTCTGAATTCAAGATATCACTTTTTGCAGTGTAGTAACTATTTTTTAGGTGCAACTTGTATTATTTTCATATTTTGAGTGTCAAAATCAGCCTGTTGTGTTCTCTGGAGCCTGTAGTGTTCTCTGGAGCCTGTAGTGTTCTCTGGAGCCTGTAGTGTTCTCTAGAGCCTGCAGTGTTTTCTGGAGCCTGTAGTGTTCTCTGGAGCCTGTAGTGTTCTCTAGAGCCTGCAGTGTTTTCTGGAGCCTGTAGTGTTCTCTGGAGCCTGTAGTGTTCTCTAGAGCCTGCAGTGTTTTCTGGAGCCTGTAGTGTTTTCTGGAGCCTGTAGTGTTTTCTGGAGCCTGTAGTGTTCTCTGGAGCCTGTAGTGTTCTCTAGAGCCTGTAGTGTTCTCTGGAGCCTGTAGTGTTTTCTGGAGCCTGTAGTGTTCTCTGGAGCCTGTAGTGTTCTCTGGAGCCTGTAGTGGGGGCACAATTAACTGTTAAATTATTGCATCCAAACTCAGGTAGAATTAGACACATTTCTACCATTATTTTTGGTGTGGATCCAAGAGTGGGTTTAAGAAGTTATGTCCTCCCTCCTTTTTTTTGTGTGCTTCTTAGGGCACCAAATTTCTAGCAGCGGCCCTGTTCCATTGGCAGATGTTTAACTCAAAGCAAGAGTAAATAATCTTATTTTGATGAATGTTCATCATGGTTCATCTTTGCACCTTTGTGGATCCAGATTGTCCCGGGAGACGCGTACAGCCACTCCTCGCATGCCTCCTATACTTTTTTTTTGTTTTTCTTATTTGAAAACACAAATAGAATCTGGTGAACACGCCTCCGTAGCGTCTCCCTAATCCCCCACTCCGTCCTGATCCCCTCCGCCCCCGTGTACTCTCTCCGCGACCGTTCATTTGTCTTCATAAGCCTAATTTATTTTCACTGCCAGATGCAAGCTGACAGCCATCACTCTCCCCTGTTCCCTCCCACGTATACAAAAACACACACACACATACCGGACCCCCACACACACACACACACACACACACACATACATACACACACACACACACGCTTCCACACCAGAATGCAAATCCACCTCAAACATGTTGGGACACTGTGTTACATGTAAAGAAAACAAAAAGATTTACAGTAGAGCAGCCACTCCCAAAGTCCAACAGGCCACGCCCCCCTTTATCAATCCATCAATTCCCCCTGCAGCAATATGAAATCACACTTTTAAAACAAAATGTGATGTTTTCCATTGCAAATAATAATAACTACACTGTAAAAAATGAAATCTTAATAGGTTAAAATATCTAGATTTAAGAATGTTTGACCTAGATTTATTCCATTAGCAGATCATTTTATGGACCTACTCAAATTAAGGTCAATAGCAATGAAACTTCTTAATAGATGAGTTTCTGCAGTGTTTCGGCTAAACCCTTAAACCTAAACAAATACATATTTTTATGTGACTGATCTGTGGACAACCTTTGAGCAAATGTTTGAGCAACTGGAGCAAAGAGGCCAGTAAAAGCAGAGATGCCCAGACTTCCCTCTCCCCAGACCCTTTTTTTTTTTTGTTTAGCTCCACAGGGAGTTCCAATATGTTACCAGGCCAGACAGACAGTACAGTAGTCCCTCTGCTAACCGCAATATATTGTATTTGATAGGACCAGCGGCGAAAATACATTCAAACTAAGAAGAGACTCCCCCACTTTTTAAAACCTATCTTTTCAATTCCACCTTCAAATAATCTCTTTTCTAGTTTGCTTTGTGTTTGTTTGTTTTTTTTTATCCTGTGTAAAGCATCCAGGAGTATCTTGTAAAGCGCTATACAAGTGTTATGTATTGTTATTATTATTAAGATTAAGTAAATTTAGTTACTTAATGAGGATCAAAACAAAGAATACATTTTTTAATGACCATACATTTTTGCTGTAGATGGAAGACCTAATTGATTTTGTGATATATCGCGGCCTCTGGCAATATAGACCCTTTTGACAACAAAGTGTTGTTAAAGAGACTCGACGGAGTTTGTCTATTTTCATACTCGTGACTGCCACCTCTGGCCGTCCGCGTAACTGCAGTCTCCATGTTAAGCTGGTGAATGACTGCTGCCTCGGCCCGAACACGCAACTTTCTAGTGACGGTGCAGGCTTATAGCGGCAATTGAGTGGGATAGGTGTGGGCTCACAGTACAGAGGGACATTGCTGGAGCATGTAGGGGGTGGAAAATATATTATTTTTTCAATTTTAACTTCCGTAGAGTCCCTTTAAAGTGCTATGACACACTAGACAAAAATCTCTAGACAAACACTTAACATAATTAGCACCTTTAAACTTTATACTTAGGCATTTTTGGCAATATTTACTTTTTCACTTCCGTGACTTAACCTTTTAAATGAAAATAGCTTTTTTTCCCATGTTTCTTTGCTAAATGTCCACTTCACTGAAATAAAAAAGATGAAAACTTAATACCACAGATATTATCCACGAAACTAATTCATGATTATAAACGGATTCAAATCTGTCATGCACTTTATGTTTTGATGTTGAAGTTCAAATGTCATACTCAGGTCTAAATAGTTCTGTTACCAGCATAATCAAGAAGTTTTAAGCCAATAGGTTGCGTTGTAGTGACATCATAACATCCTAAAGAGTCTATAGTATAAAATTGAGGTGGAGGGCAGCTGAAAATGCTGTGGTAGTAACAGTAACTGTCCAAATGAGGATTTCTAGTCTTAGTTTACTGCCAATTTCTCTGTAATTTCTGGGCATCCATGTGACACAAAAACTTTCATAAAGTTCATTGTCTTCTCTGTCAGCACATATGAACTAAGGTATAAATATTTTCTCATAAAGTTGGTCCAAAAGAGGTGACAATATTCAAAAACATGTGCATGATGTTGGCCAGTAGAAAGGACTTTCAGCCATGAGAATAAAATAAGGGGAAAGCATTCGGACATTTTCTTTTTGGAATCTTCTTTCTGATTCTTCTCCCATATAGTTGTACTGGCACCTGCCCTCCAACTGAAATATATTTAGTCTTGTCTCTCGTAACCCTAAGGAAGTGATTATATCCTGGAGTTGTACATTTGCGAACCATGCGAAACCAGCAGCTTCACGTGTCCCATGCGTTCTCCTCTTTATTTACACTAATCCACGTTACCTCACTCTGATCCGGGGTCAGCTCTGTCACCACGTAGCCTCCGCTTCACCCCTGTCCCCCACCGGTTCCCTCCCATTAACATGACTGAAGATGGACACGTCTCCTCAGATTGATTGCGGATACAGAGTTATGGTGTCGTCCTTGCCTGCGCATGTGTGTGTGTGTATGTGTGTGTGTGTGTGTGAGGAGGACGGAGGCACTTTGGGAGGGCAGGCCGTTTTCTCCCATTTCCAGAACCTTCCAGCCGCTCATTGTCTGTCCACGGCCCGATATTGTGCTCTGTTGACGGATGGCTTCCTTTCTGACTCTGCAGCTCGGCGCGCACTCCCCTCACTCCCTCGCTCTCCCTCGCGCTCACACAGGCGCTGTATGCGTAGTCGTCCACGCAGGCGCAATTAGGCGCGAGATGGCGACTGATACAAGCCCACTTTAAGAGAGCAGGACATCATTTACCGACTTTCTCAGGGGACCCCTTTTCAGCTGTTAATCCCGTCTCTCTTCGATCATTTCTCTCCGTCCATGGCTATGAACTGGCGAGGAAAAAGTGTTGTTTTTAAGCATGATGACATGATATCTGAGATGACCTGACCCTCAAGTTGCAACCGAAGAGTGATTCTGAAAGTAATGATCCTCAGTCGGGCCCTAACAAAACAGGGACGGGTCTAAAAACCTCAACTAAACCAGGACGTTTTCCCATTTTCAGGATTTGGGTTACTTTGCTGCCATAGAAACTTTCTCCTGGAAACAAATACATGACCAAATCTTCACCAAATTATTTTAAGTAGTTTAGAGTATTTAAGTAGTATGGAGCAGCGTTTCTCCATCGATTTATTTGGGGAATTGTGTTTTCAAAGTCCATTTTCACCAAATGCGTTTTTGTTACATTGTGGTGAAAACATCTCCACTTTAGACGCACTTTTTGACTTGTACCTAACAATACGTTGAAGATTTTTTGTGTAATTTTTTATTTTTTTAGGTTTGATCCCCAAAAAACAAGGTGAAATTTCGATGCTTACATTTGTTTTCTCACTAATAAATAGCTTATTGGAAAACTAAACAAGATATCCAAAATCCACTCTGACTTTGTACCGTATTTTCTGGACTATAAGTCACACCAGCAAAAAAAAAAATGCCAATGAAGAAGAAAAAACATATATACGTTGAACTGGACTATAAGTCGCATTTTTTTGTGGGAAATTTATTTTACAAAATTCGAGACCAAGAACAGATATTTCATCTTGAACTTCAAGTTTTAATAATAACTATAGAATAGAGAACAACAGGCTGAATAGGTGACGGTTTGCTAGCGTAGCACGTTGATGGTTATTCAGCGACATGAAGCATAAATCTGGTATGTTAACGTATCTTATTAACAGCTATTTAGATGTAGAACCGAATCAGTGTGAAAATAACCAACATGTGAAATTATATATTTTAATATATAAGTCGCACCTGAGTACAAGTCGCAGGACCAGCCAAACTATGAGGAAAAGTGCGACTTGTAGAAATACGGTAACTAAAAAATAAAACTACAGATTTAAACTTGGCTCTAACCATTACTTCGACTTTGTTTCTAAAAATATAGGACATTTTGGTCATGTTTGCACTTAAATTGCCTTATTTTTTTTTATATGAAAACATAAAATGATATCCATATTTGTAAACTACAGCAACTTAACCGAAACATAACCAGGACTCATCAAGGACTAAACCAGGATTTCAAACTTGAGACCTTTTAGGATTCCCACAGAAATACAAACTGTCCCTAAACTTAAGTCCTAAACTCTTGCGCTGGCGACGACTCCATGTTGCAAGACGAAAGGAGGCTGTGCATAACACCGCTTATGCTCCCACCACAGTTTGAGAATCTCTGCAGTAGAACGGCGTTTAATGGACTTGAGCCATAACTTCTCGTGTCAGTGGGCAGAGAGAAAATGTGGCGATGCATAAAGGATGAGCGCGGTGCACAATGACTGGAATTTCCCCCGTGACACGTGCAGTTAAAAGCAGTAAAATGTTTGGGGACATTTGGTCGTCAGCGCGAGCGCCCGTCTGCCCTGAGGGTTTGTGGATGGGAGGCTTGTTAATTATTTTCTTTATTGACTCGGGGAAGTTATGATTCCGGGTTGGGTCTCAGAGGTCCCGTTCTCACAAAATGGGCTTGTTTATCTGATTTTGAACCTAAGTAGGTGGAGGTGTGTGTAGAACTGTAAATTTATATTGGTCTCTTTCAGTCATTTGGTACATTTTGAGTAATTCTATGTTGAGATATCGTACAACCATGAATAAGAAAAAAACTGTCTTGAATAATATGATAGCAACATTGCAATATTTTACTATAAGGCGAGACACTGCAGGTGAATAGGGGGGTAATTTAAATTGATTTGTATTAATTTGAAACTTTTGCTGTATATTATTGACATAAATATGAGAATAAAATGTATTGCAAGTTTTCTGTCATTTAATGTTTTCATGTAAATATTAGAGGCATTTTATGTGTATAAATCACCAAAATTGTCTATATTTTCAACGATCAAATCAAAACAATGAATAAAGCCAGATTAAAATATGGTTTTATTTTGTTGTTATATTAGGTACAAGGATTTGTTCAGAGGGGACTTTTGATATCTTGTTTACTACTTTTTAGTGACTTAATCTATAAACGTTCAAATTTAGCCTTGTTTTTTATGGTTCAAAGCTCAATAAATCAGGCTAGGAATTCCCTCTGAACAAATCTTCAGAATATTGTTAAGTACAAGACTGGAGATTTTGGAGTCTGTTGGTGCTACTGAAGAGAACAACTCGATGTAAGAGTAAAGTAAAAACGTGACTTGCTGATAATTGACTTTAAAGAACTTTCTTCACTAGCTTGTCCCAGAGAGGATATTATCATAAATTACATACATCGTCTTGTTGTGGACTTCACGCCCTCCATGTCGACACCAAATAATCATGCAATATTTATGTAAAGCGAAGGAAAAAAAGTGCAGCTGGAGTAATTTCCTGGTCTGCGACTCTGCAAAACTTCATAATATAACCATCCTAAAGGGTGAGTTTGGTCATTTTTTCTACTTTAACATGGTCAAAATTGCCCACCACGTGAAAAATCGATGGTTTCACCTGCCGTGTCTCGTCTTAAACATGAATTCAAAGTCAGAGGTGGGTAGAGTAGCCAAAATATTTTTTATATATTACAGGAAGAGAAACATTACTTTAAAATAATTTTACTGAAGTCGAAGTAAAACAGAGTGACCCAAATTACGTAAGTAAGCATAAAAAACTTCTGCAGAGTAAGGTCCACAAAACACAAAGTACATCTATTTTACACATCAAAATGAAGCTTTTGCCACTTAAAGATTTACTTGCAGTGGAACGGTAGCTATACTCAAGCAAGAGTCATTATAATATGACTCAAGTAGGAGTATAAAGTACTGTATGATAAACCTACACTAAGTGCTATAGCAAAACCCTATGAAACCCTGGCTCTCCCAGTCCTATAAGTGCACATTTGATGATTTTGATACAAATACAACATGGCAGGAAACTCCCCGCAGCGAGTGGAGGATCACATTAGTTAAAGTGTGCGTGTGCTTTTCTTTCCTTCAGTGTCTGTTTTGTTCCCGTGGTGTACAAAGTGGACGGCCTGTGTGAATTGGGGAGGGCTGACAGTGCAGAGAAGCTTGATTGATGGCTCATTGTGCAACCGGACCGGGCTAGAGCGAACTGGTTTGGGTTGTGACCCTGTTTTGGCCCCGTGCCCTCTCATTTTCTCAGCTTTTCCTCTCTTGTCTACAACTTTTTTTTTCCCCTCTCATCCGCATTTCGCCATGTCTGTCTTTACTGTAAATTCGAATGCGCATGGGGACTGCTCGCACACTTCCTGTTCATGCTTTTTGTCCCATGCCCCCTCCCCTCCTTCATAGCCTCATCACTCTTGCCATCCGTCAGTCTTGGTCGTTTCCTTTCTTCCTTCCTCGCGCCAATTTGTTTTCTTTGTTGGAGCTCCTTCAGGACAGGGTTGTATCCCGTGAGGCATCTTAGCGCACTCAACAATCTTAAAATAGTATGTTAGCATGTATGTGTGCCAAAATACAGTCAAAAGTTTTAGAAAAGACATTTTGGTGAGGAATATTGCCTGGTTTTATAGGTTTTTAATATTAGTTGATGTCCAGTAAGGTTCCGTAGTTGTAGAGATTTTCAAATATCGTCACGTCTTTCTTCAGATGCTTGTTCTTGTTATTGTAGTCAATGCAACATTGGTTACAAGCTAGAGCAGAGGTGGGCTAAACTAAGGCCTGGGGGCCAAATGTGGCCCGTCTAGCTCTTCAATCCGGTCTACAAAGCATGACCAAACCCAATATGCACTGGCTAAAAGGGGTGAGCAACACCAATGTCAAAGAAAAATAGTGCAAAAAATAGTGCATTACTAGAATCAATTAATCGTTTTGAATCAATTTTCCTTTGAATAGCCTGATATCGGCTTTAAAATGAGCCCAGCCATGTTCTTCTAGGCCTCTGGGGGGCAGTGTAAAGTCACGTTGAAAATTCGTGTCCAAAAGGATAAGTTAGCATTTTACGAACCCTCTGACTCTGCACTTTACACAATCACCCAGGCATTCAAAACTGTACTAGGTAAAAGGTTTTTTTTTTTTTTTTTGCCTCTGTTTAGATAGAACATAGACGGCAAAAGTACGGAGTTACACTTGAGCAAAAATTTGAAAATCTGTAGTGAAATATTTGGTGCAAAAGAATATTTTTTTGTTTTCTAAAAGATGCAAAAATATGTAAAATAAACACAGATGGCGCATAGAATATCAGGTTTATAGCCTTTTATGTTCATAGAAGATGGAAGCATAGATTAGTGGAATAATAATCAAAAAAGTGCAGTAGTTCTTCTGAGAATATCTACCAAAGCTATCCAGGTAAAATTGGTGCTGTGTGATATCCTTAACTGAATTGAAAATCAAAGTGAATCATGAATTGAATCGAATCAGGCCCTTGAGAATCGAATCGAAATGATTTGGGAAATTCGAATTGATACCCAGCCCTATGCATTACTGCTGCAATTGTGTTGCTTTTGCTTTGTTTATTTAAGTTTTTATGGTTTAACTCTATTTGAAAATGGTACTCTTTTGAAATGGCCCAAACTGCCCCTTGGTAAAAACCCTAGTATCAAAAGGTTTGCCCATAGTTGAGCCAATGGGTTATTTAAACAAATCTAGCTTGTGTGTGAACTCCTTTTACATTGTCTTCAGAGCTTTTTTCTCGCTCTTGTTGTCAAAAGGGGAAATAACTCAATCAACCCAGTCCAGATGATGATGTTCGAAAATCTCTACAACAATTTTCACGGAAATAAATAAAGATTTTACACAAAACTGGTGCAGCCCTGATCTAGAAATGGTATGTTTTGGCAATATATTGTTAGATGAAAGGAACGGTGTCGAGCTGCTACTTTTGTTATTCATTATTAAATACTTTATATGAATTGTGGCCCCACTTAACACCGTCCTCTCTGAAGAAGTCCAGTCCAAGGCAGCCGAAACACGAGGCGTACTGCTTTAAACTGCGGTTCAGCCTGTTTTTCCTCCCTACAATTATTTTCTGCTCCTATTCTCCGCACAACCATAGTGATTTATGGTAATTATCCATCTTTGGGGTCATCCATCAACTGGTTGTTGCTAGGCGATGGGAGCAGCTGTTGTTTCAGGGGAGGCTTCACTGTCAGGGGCAGCGCAGGTGAACTCAAAATGATGGCATCTAAGAAGAAAAGGAAGACGAAATTATAACAATTATTTAAGCATGACTCAGTATTACGGCCAGATACCTTTATTTTTTTTTATGAGGTTAATAGTACTTCTGCTAGCATGGTGGTACAGTACCTACACTATTCATTATCTAGCATGAAATACAAAGATAATGTTCTTGAAATCTATTGAAAAAATATATATTTTTGTGAATAAATCCAGTATTTTTATCTGGGTCATCCAAGTAACTTAACATGTAACATTTGCAGTGGGTAATCTGGATGAGGATCTCACCTATTTAAATGTCATATTTGGCAGTGTGTAGTCAACATCTAAATGGAAACGTACTGGAGACGTCCCCACTCCCAGTAAAGTTGCAAGTCCGGCCTTAGGAGAGATGAGCCGCTCACAGAAAAGACACATGTTTGGGAAACTGGACACAAAGAGCTCAGGAAGTCAGTACGATAAAAGTAGTTTTGTGGGGAAGGTACTCTTTGGCATTTTGGGGAACAGAAACTTAAGAGAAAAACGAAGAACCAAGGTACTCCTCCCATATTATAATCCCCTATTTACATTTTCTAAAAAGCCTTTATTGTACTGGGCTATTACATATTATAATCTTTTAAAACATGTTGCTGGTTTCTTCCATGTGTATCGGCTCCAACAAGCCTTTCTCAAGAACTTCTTGAAAAAAACACATGTTTATGTTCTGGAATCAAATAAATGCTTGTATTTTATTATACAGTATTTATTGGATAAAATGTTACACAGTGTTCCTTTAAACAACAGTATTGTATATCAAATCCTAGAATCTTAAAGTAGAACTAATTGTTTGCAAAAATATGTTTGGGTCACATTTCTGAAGTGTATGCTATAGTGGAGCCTGCAAAAAAAGACTTTTGCATGAGGACAAGAGGAAAAGGATATGTGAATCAGAGAGGGCTCCCACACGAGTCCACCTGGGGAAAGTGTTTACCGAAGAGCAAGAGCGCAAAGAAAGAGGATACAAACGAGATGCGTACCTGGAGATGTTGTTATTGGACAGTATGTGATATAGTCTATAACTATAACAGCTGATTTATGACTTTCAAGTTGGCTCTGCTAATTCAGCAACAAGTATTTGCTGCCTTGTCAGCAGATGATATTATCATGCTTTTAATTCTGCAGTCGTCTTGTTTTGATAAAGAAATGCCATTTGTTTTAGGTATCCCATTAGCTGTTTGATGGTCAACGTTTGTATCGTTTCTTGAAGACCAGTGCGAGGTTACTAGGTTCACTCAAATTTTCGATTTTAAAATGTCCTACTGTATTTCTGAACACTTTCGATATCCATCGTTGTTGCTTTATGCTAGATGCCCTTCAAGCACTGTCTTTTTTACACCATTATTTGTATCATAATGCTGGTATTTTTGAAAACTTAATCAGAAGAGACCTGCAAGCTAACTATTAAAATTTCATTTTTTCATTAACTATTACATTCATGTAATTGTGACCGATTCTTAAGTGTTGCCATACTTGCCTATTTACATTCCTATAAACTTGTTTGCGTCACCGCTGCCACTTCTGTATTTCAGCTTAGTATTTAGGCTATGCAGCTGTTAGGAATATCTCTATATCAAAGGGGCTGACAGTGTTTCCTCTTCATCTGCTTGACGTGGCTTTCATCAAACTAGACCTCGGCACGTCTTGGGTAACTCTTAGCAACATCAACTCGAATTAGCGTTACTTTGGTTCGCGCTGAAAATAAAACAGATGGCCCCCGAAATATCTCTGCCGCAATCCTCTCCCATTGTTGGGTGTAGGGTTTTGGCAGAGGCAGTTAGAAAGCGCTGGAGTCTGTCGCATTGATGATCTAATAGCAGTTGTTTGGGTCGCGCTGGCGTCCCCCGCAATGACAGTCCAGGAAAAAGGTGATTTATTGACTGCATTCACTGTCATGGCGTGTCAAAACTAGCTCTTGGGAACAGATAACGCTTTGGCTGAGAGGGAAGAGAAAGGACAGGGCGACCAAAATATGTGAAACTTAAGACGAGGGGGAATTGTGCGGCACTTTGTCAAGATTGATTCCCTATTTGGTCGTAACGTTTTGCTCTTTCTTGGTGCAGTAATAAGCTTGGCCATGCACTGCCTATATGCTCCAGATAAAAACCTATTAACATAATAGCTCAGTAAGTAATTGCAAATTGTCTATGTAAAACCCCACTGGACTCTATTAAATTATAGTTATTTGTCCCAGTTGTAAAGGGGACATGCAGTATCATTCACTTATTGACTTTATTGAGATTTTAAGCATGTGCCATACCATTTCCTCATCAAAAACATACCTATAGTAGTATTTTTGTTTCATTCTACTTGTATTTATCAGTGTCATTGATTTGTTAGCATGCCGTTAGCGAAAAATAGTGGCTTGCGTTCTGATTTTATCATGTTTAGTTCCCCGTGCTGCCGTGAGAGGGAGCTCCAGGTTAGAGACAGATTTCTTAAGAGAGCAATACTGATACTGCGTGATAGAAAAATATTTGTTTCGTCAAATCGGGGGAGCAGTGGAAGCAGAGATGGTGGGATTTGTACAACACATGTTATTAGAAACCCCGGAGCTATTGTGCCATATGGCAGATTGTTGTTCCATGTGGATATGGGTGGTGCGGGGCCTATTAGGTTTTGGCTTTTGCACGTCAAGCCAAGCAAGCTGCGAGTAAAATATGGCTTCCAGTTTAATTCTCGGGGGCAGCGTTTTCCAGCCACTTCACTATCACATTGTCACCGACCACAATTAAACAGTCAGTGTTGGGCAAGTTACTATAAAACTGTAAAGCTGGACACACACTACAGCATTTTTAGCCAGATTTTTAGTCTTAGGAGGGGTGGCTCAACTTTCTCTCATGGCATGATCTGTGGTGGGACTCCTCATGTGTGTGTATGTGTGTCCTCATGCTTGTCCTTAAGTGTGTGTGGTCTGTGCACAGATCTTTAGTCTCAAAAGATTCAAAATCCTGTAGTGTGTGGTCACCTTTATACATTTTGTATTACTATAGTTACAGCTTTAAAAATGTATTGTGTTTGAATTATAAGTTACACTACCTTGAGTTACTTTTGTCAAAATATAAACTGAAAATATTGAGAATAATGCCACCGTGCAAAAGTGCAGGGCATGATCTCCTTTTCCTCAGTCGTCCCTGTTCTCTCCTGTTTCGTTTTCTTTTGACGACTTTAGCAACACGAGCCACCGGAAGTGCACTCAGATCTCCTTCTACGCCAGTATCCAACTTTTTTTTGTGTGCCACATTTTATTTGGGGGGAGTTCAAATGCAAACTTTTTAAAGAGAGCCTAAACGGGCGTGCCAGAGCCTTACTCCACCCACATCTAAAATTTGAGATCTGCCGTGAAAGAGGCGTATTCGCTAATCCAACTCCAACTGGCTACGGAGGAGGAGGGGAGGAGCCACAGTGATACCACAGCGTTAGAGGATGATGAGGGGGAGGAGCCACAGTGATACCACAGCGTTAGAGGATGATGAGGCGTGGCAGAGCTGATGACGTCGACTCTACCAATGCCACTTTCTTGGCTAACCACGAAATTCAAATGGAATAGATACAGTTCATGAGTTCAAACTCTAGAGGGCGATAGCCACTCGGTTTTAGGCATAAAATTACACTTTTGACCAAGTTTGCACTAAAATGTCAAAATTTTAACTAGAACATGTAGACAGAAGTATTTTACACCCATTTAGACAGTTTATCA
>OMNZ01019846.1:14182-39234 GCA_900303255.1 Lesueurigobius sanzi | reverse complement strand
AAACACACTCACACATTTTTAAAATCCCATTTATAGAAATGCAAGAAAAGTAACTTACAAACTCATGAAACTAACAAAAATGCTTTAAATTTAGAAAAAAAACACATTTTATTTATATAGCACCTTTTACAGTGGGCGACATTGGTGCAGATGGTAGACCGGGTCGTCTCACGATCGAATGGGCGGGGGTTCGAATCCCGGCTCCTGCAAGTGCAGACTGTCGTTGTGTCCTTGGGCAAGACACTTCACCCAATGCCTACGTGTGAGTGGTTGGTGGTGGTCGGAAGGACCGTTGGCGCAGATGTGAGCAGCCTCGCTTCTGTCAGTGTACCCCAGGGGAAAATGTTGCGACAAAATGTACCATCATCAGCCTGGAGTGAATGAGCCCCCCTCCCTTTCATGTGTGAAGCGCTTTGGGTGTGACTGTGTCATATGAAAAGTGCTATACAAATAAGATTCCCTTTCACAGACAAAAAGCCACAAAGTGCTTCACAAGAACACAACTTAAAAATACAATTACAAAAATACAAAATGAACACCAAATCATAGCAGCCCAAAAATAAACTAAGCAAACTAAAAAACTAAAACAAAAAAGAAGTCTTAAATTCCAAAGCCTTACAACAACAGCCTGGAAGAATCGGTTTCCTCTGGTCCGAAAACGCGTGGAACCATCAGCAGGTTCTAATCCACAGTGTAAGGCTGGATCAGATCACTGATGTAAGACGGAGCCTGACCATGCCAGGCTCTGAAAGCTAGAACCAGGATTTTAAAATTGATCCTATTGGACACTGGCAGCCAATGAAGTTCTTCTTCAGGGTGAAAGCTGACTCACACTTGACAACCAAAGATTTACAAAACTTGGAACTTTTCAGTTTGTTTTTTTGCTCTGGCATAAAAAACAGCCAGAGCAAATCCATAAACAACCATTTAGCATCCATAAACAAGTGACTCTGTGACCACAAGCTCTAAGTTTAGCCAGATCTTTCTTATTAGCTCTAAAACACCACATTTGTTTCCCACAAATTTGAAAGAGAATATGGTGGTATAGGTTATCTTCAAATAATTTAATCTAATATTAATATTTTGAGACCGTTTGAAAGAGAAATGCAAGTCTTATATGGTAATCTTATCCAAAAATAAAAATGAGGGAATAGAAAGCTAAAAAGATAAATCAGAATAGGTATTTTGTAGTAAAAAATTCCCTTTGTACTGATATTTCATCTTATAAATCACAATTTTAACAGTATAGTTAATATTATACGTTCATGTTCGGACAAGAACCACACAAATTGTAATTTCCTATCCAAATGCCTTGCTTAGGTTGTTTTAAGACTTTTAGACAAAACGAGACCATGGGGGGCTGCCATAGTCTCTGTTATTAATGGGAAACACTGCTCCCGATGATCCAACCCACCCCGTTCTCCCCTACTATTTAAATTAGCATATCAAAAGGCCAAAGTACTTATGTTCTTAGTTCTGCTTTAAAAAGATACTAAATAAATCAAACTGTATATTTCCCCATTTTTCTTTTATTAAAGGTTATCAGGTTCTCGTCTTGTCTTTCCATAATCAACTTTAAATCCCTTGTCCAGGTGTGGGAGTACACGCCCGACATCGACCTCGCCTTCAACAAGCCCATCTCCATCGTCCTGACGCAGTTCCACTTCCTGCTCCTGCTGCCGGACCGCGTGAAGGCCGTGTGCACGCTCAACGGCCAGGTGGTGCACGAGGACGTCTTCCCGGACAAGTTCGGCGCCCTCCGCAGGATGATCAAGGACCCGGCGGGCGGCCTGGTCTGGATCTACACCGAGAGGGCCGTGTTCCGCTACCACATCCAGCGCGAGGCCCGGGACGTGTGGCAGATGTACATGGGCATGAGCAAGTTCGACCTGGCCAAGGAGTACTGCCGCGACCGGCCCGAGTGCATGGACATGGTGCTGGCCCGGGAGGCGGAGCACTGGTTCCAGAACAAGCGCTACCTGGAGAGCGCCAAATGCTACGCCATGACGCAGAACTACTTCGAGGAGATCGCGCTGAAGTTCATCGAGGCCAAGCAGGAGGACGCCCTGAAGGAGTTCCTGCTGAAGAAGCTCAATAACCTGAAGCCGAACGAGCGCACGCAGATAACCCTTCTGGTCACGTGGTTGGCCGAGCTTTACCTGAACCGGATTGGGCAGCTGGAGGGCGACGGGAACGCGGCGGCGCTGTTCCAGGAGACGCGCGAGGAGTTCAGGCAGTTCCTGGGCTGCTCCCGGCACAAGGAGTGCCTCTTCAACAACCGCGGGACCATTTACGATCTGCTGGCAAGTCACGGGAACGTCGACGACATGGTTTACTTCTCCGTGGTGATGCAGGACTACGAAAGGGTCATATCGCACTACTGCCAGCACGACGACTTCGCAGCGGCTCTGGAGGTCCTGTCCAAGCACTGCGACGAGAAACTGTTTTACAAGTTCTCCCCCGTTCTCATGCAGCACATCCCCAAAAAGGTGAGTAGGAAAAACACTCATCGTGTGGACAATTTATTTTGCTCGGCCAAATAGGTTGCGTTCCTGTGACATCAACACATATTAAAGAGCCTATAGTTTTAAATTGAGGTGGAGGGCAGCTGAAAGTACATCATAGTAGTAACTCTCAAAATGTAGATTTCCAGTCTTAGTTTATTGCTAATTTCTCTGTAATTCTTGGGCCAATCCACATAAAGCAAAAACTGTCACCAAGTTCATTGTCTTCTCTGTCGGCACATATGAACCAAAGTTGAATTATTGTCTCTTTATATGCATTCAAAAGTGGTGATAATATTCAATAACATGTACATGACTATTAAACATTGTCAATTTTCTTTTTGGGAATTTCTTTCAAAAACTGCTTCTCTCCCATAAAGTTGTACTGACACCTGCTCCAACTTATATTGTGTTCACATTCTTGAATTCTATTCTATTTTTGAAGTGGTTCTCTTCAGTTATTATTATTCTATTATGATATTTCCTTGAAAGATTTATTGTCTCCCATAGTTTCACAACTAGGGGTGGGAACCTCTGGGTATCTCACGATTCGATAGGCCAGTGGTTCCCAACCTTTTCTCCTAGAAGCCCCCCCTGTTCAGGCTGGATACAGTTGGGACCCCCCCATTCCAAAACCACAGGCTTCATGAATACATTGCAATATAAAAATGTGTCCAAATAGGAATTATTTCAAACCAATAAACAGAATTTGGAGTGTTTTGTGCACATGCAGTCCTTTCTTAGTCATGTTTAGTCATTTTTTTGTATTTAATTTACTCAAATAATATCTCTTATGGCCCAACTGTCCTGACTGTGCATTTACGGTGAAAGCAGCCTCATTAATATTCATGATGGCAATAATTAATACGCATGACGTCATCAACAGTATCGCTATTGGCATTTAAAGTATTGGTATCGTATTGTGCTACAGAATATCGCGATATATCGGAAAATCGATATATATTGTCACACCAGTACAAGACCAGTTTCATACGAGTTTATTGTCTGAGGGTGCTACTAAAGTCAAAATTTAGTGTCTGCAGTGTCTCCCTTTCAAGAATCAAATATTTCCTTTATATCCAGGTCGTGGACGCTTGGATCCAGATGGGGAAGAGACTGGATCCTAAGAAGCTGATCCCGGCTCTGATGAACTACAGCCAAATGGGGAGCAGTCAGCAGATCAACGAGACCATTCGCTACATGGAGTTCTGCGTGTACGAGCTGGCGGTGACGGAGGAGGCCATTCACAACTACCTGCTCTCGCTCTACGCCAAGTACAGGGCAGATTCTTTACTGTCGTATCTGCAACAGGCCGGGACCCACGCCTCCGAGATCCACTACGACCTGAAGTACGCGCTGAGGCTGTGTGCAGAGCACGGATACCTCAAAGCCTGCGTACTGGTCTACAAGATCATGGAGCTGTACGAGGAGGCCGTGGACCTGGCTTTAAAGGTCAGTCAGAGCTATACATTTTCATTTAGTCTTTTGGAAAAAAAAAAGCTAACATTAAATGTAAATTTTGTTGAAATTTATCCAACATTTCTATTTTTGTTGAAAACATACTTAAACAGCCCTAGGTGGGTGAAATAAAATGAAAGTACCAGGAGGGCAATAGACCTCCTCCATATACCGTCTGCTGGTATATGGAAGTCCAATCCAATTCAACTTTATTTCTATAGCACATTTTATAAACAAAAGTTTCCAAAGTGCTGCACATGACAGAATAATCATTCACCAAAAATAAATAATTAAAGTTAAATTAAAAGTATGTCTTAAGACGAGACTTAAAACACTCACAAGTGGGGGCTGTTCGGACGTGGAGGAGCAGAGCGATCCAGAGCTTAGGGCCGGCGACAGAGAAGGCCCTGTCCTCCCTGTCTTGGGCACCGCAAGCTGGGACTGGCCCTCGGACCGCAGGAGTGTAAATTTGGATGAGGTCTGTGATGTACTGAGTGGCCAGTCCATTCAAAGCAAACAAAAAAAAATCTTAAAATCAATTCTAGGGAACAGGAAGCCAGTGCAAAGCGGCAAGAATTGGGGAAATGTGCTAAAATTTTTGTTCTGGACTAACTGCAAGCGATAAAGTGTGTTCTGATTTATGCCTGTGTAAAGTCCTTTATTGAAGTGGGAACGCCAGCGTGTTTTGACCTCAGACGTTCAAGTTTCACGGAGCTTCTCCACATGAATAAAGCCCAGAGCTGTTCCTTTGGCAGTGAATTTAAAGGAGACATATCATGCTATATCGACTTTTTAAAGCTTTTAACCATGTTGTAATGTTGTTCCCTGGAGCAGTATTTCACTTCATTCACACAGTTTTGAATGAATCCTGTTTGCGTTGGTCCTCTCTTGTTGACTTCTGCAGCGCTGGGTTTTGTACTTCCTGGTAACAATTACGTCATTGTTCAAACCCCCAAAAATGTCCTCCGCATTTTTAAAGCCAATAATCTAAAATTGATCAGTTCTGAGCCGTTCTGTCTCATAGCGTGGACCCAGCCGCTCCGTCGCGCTACAGCCACATGTTTAAATCAACGCTAATTGTTTGTTTTTTTACAATGCGATTCCCCCTGTTGCCTGTAGGGGGCGCTCCAGGCCAAACCCTCATCAGCCCTGACACATACTATATTTAAGCATCGTGTCATCTTCACAAAGGCATTATTTGAATGTATAAAATGTTAAAATATCAATGCACAGACATCCTAATGAAAGATTTTAAGCCTGTTTTTAAGATTTAAATGCATGATTTGTCCACTTTAAATGATGTGAGCTTCTTTCAAACTGTGTCACTGAAGTTTACATGCAAGTTAACTAAATGAACTTTAGATTTTGTCGACGAAATTTACATGGATTAAAATAAAAAAATAAACTCAATCAATTTTTGTATAGCCCAATATCACAACCAGATTCGCCCCACAGGACTACTCTACTCTACTCTACTCTACTCTGAAAACGGTGAAACAAACACAGGCAATGTCCAAACAATGTAATATCTTAACAAACAAGCCTAGGCTATCTCCCGTCCTTAGACCCTTCATTCACGGCGAGGAAAAACAAAGAAAAAACAGTGACTAAACTAAACTAAGCATAATTATTTGACTAAATCCTGACTAAAACTAAATTATATTTTAATTCAAAACGAACGCTGGCCGCTTTATCGTTTCATTGTGAACAGGTGGACGTGGACCTGGCCAAGTCCTGCGCTGATCTTCCCGAGGATGACGAGGAGCTGAGGAAGAAGCTGTGGCTGAAAATCGCCAAACACGTGGTCCAGGAGGAGAAGGACGTGAAGAAAGCCATGAACTGTCTGTCCAGCTGCGACCTGCTCAAGATCGAGGACATCCTGCCCTTCTTCCCCGACTTTGTCACCATCGACCACTTCAAGGTCTCTCTTTAAAATACGGACATTTCAGATTAGATTTGAAATTGTGTTTCAATGTCAAGATGAAGTTCAGGAACATGGCACGTTCAGGCTCTCTGACGTGGCAGAGAGTGCAGGAGCGCGTTGGATCAAGTGGAGGAACTAAATCCACATCTCATTATTGCACTTAGAGATGATACATATAAACTTACTCCGAATTAGACACTTTTTCTTATTTTAAGGCAAGACTCCGCAGTTTAATAGGATGGAAAAAAAATATTGATATCAATTTCAAACCTTTGCTGTATATTACTGAGAAAAAAATGTGTTCAACTTTTCTGTCATTTTGTATTTATGCAAAAGAAATAGCCAAAATGTCCTATATTTTTGGCAATGACATCAATCAACAAGTATTTTATAGAGCCATAGACCATATTTATGGTTTTATTTTGTCAATATATTGGTTACAAAGGTTTGTGCAGAGGGAATTTTGAACATCTCTTTTAGTTTTTGAATAAACTAGTTAATATTAGTGAATAAATCTGAAAAACTCAAATTTTACCTTTTTCCTTTTACGTTCAATACCCAATAAATCAGGCTTGGAATTAAAGATTGAAAAATCCCTCTGAACAAACCTTCAAAATATTATGTTTGGTGTCTGTAGGAGCCCCTAAAGTGCAGATGTTGTTGCCACAATGTGAGAAAGATCTTGAGAAAATGGTTATTGAAGTTACAATTTCCTGAATAGTTCTATGACGTTGAATCAGTACAATAAATACACTCCTTAATGTAAAGATTAGAACATTTACCGGTATTTGTTTCCAGGTGAAAGTTTATGAGCAAACTGGACCAAACCCTGAAAATTGAGCAATTTGAGTCTTGCCTGTAGTGCGAAAATACTTGAAGAGTTAATTTGCAAAAGCAGATAATTGGCAAAAATCAACCTATGCTTGTAATTTTCTCTTTGTGTGGCAATGTTTTGTTTGACTACACCTATTTTAGTGAATCAGAAATATGAATCCACTTGTTATTGATCAAAATGATTCAACTTTCCATTTCCTGGCATCAGCTGTTGAGTGCGGTGATTCAAATCTAAAATAATGTTGCAAAAATATTCAAAAAGGAGATATCTGCTTTTGCAATTGAACTTCACTTCTTTCATTGGCAGGTCACTTGACTTACCTACTCAAATTTGCACCGCAAGATGTATTCCCACCAGGTTTGTGATTTCACAAACTCGGGGAAAATACATCTCGAAAGAGTCCAATCACTGACGTTCGGTTCGACTCATCCATTTGTGCGGACCAATGACGTGCCTGCATTGGGGTTTAAGGCGGGACATAATTGGTATGACGTCGCACAAAACGCCGAAGAATAACAAACATGGCTATACGTCTAAGGACTTACTTTTTGATGCCGCAATTGGCTCTGTTTTAGCTGAAATGCTACTATTTCTGCTTTTCTCACCTTTTGCAGTGTTGTTGCTTGTGAACCCCACACAGCACGTTTCCATTCAAACTACACAGAAAATGTGCCTCCCATTGTCTGGCAACCCCTGAAGTCATCTCACAACCTCCTTGGGGGTCACAACTCGCAGCTTGAGAACCAATGGAGAAGACCATTTGATTTACTTACCAAATGAACAAAGTTTTTAGGAGCTTATTATCGCCCTAGCTGGAGTGTTGTGTGTGCGTGGGGTTTAAAAGCATCAAGTCTCACTAACTGCCTAAATCATGTTCGTCAGTTTAAAGGCAAAGGTTTCTCGTTTATATTCATCATTCTTTCCATGCATTCGTAGGAAGCCATCTGCAGCTCCCTGGAGGAGTACAACCAGCACATCGAGGAGCTGAAGCAGGAGATGGAGGAGGCCACGGAGAGCGCCAAACGCATCCGCGAAGACATCCAGGAAATGAGAAACAAATACGGCGTGGTGGACTCACAGGAGAAGTGCGCGTCATGTGACTTCCCTCTCCTCAACAGACCCTTCTACCTGTTCCTCTGTGGACACATGTTCCACTACGACTGTCTCTTCCAGGTCAGTTATCAGCCTTAGCGTAAACACGGGGGTATTTTGGTAATAATCTCAAACACATCTTGATCAGTAGCTTACAATTTGTTAGTTGGTAAAAGGGTGTGTTAATCTAAAACGGCTTAATAAATACTGTATATCATGGCCATACTTCCTGATTCAACAAGGCACTCTCTGTAAGCCCCTCCTTCCCCTGTTCCATTGTCAATGAAAGAAAAATGAAAATAAGAGTTGTACTGTGGCTTCGACAGATGTTTTTGCACTTGTGATGAAAGGATAAGCTTTGTCAGAGATTTCGATACTACTTTAACGATACTTGGTTTAGGATACCAGTGCCTGAATGACACTTTTTCGATCGATACACTAAATTATAGTCATCTACACAAAAAAGTAAATAGCTAGATAAGTATAAATGACCCAAATTCGTCTCATTGATTTGCCAAAGGGGTGAGAAAATTGGACTAATATTCTCAAATTATACTCTACTTACAAGATTTGTAAAGAAAAAAAAAAAATTGTACCTGTTTTCAGTACCAATTTATTTTTCGAAACTGGTAGTACCTTAATGATTTTTTCAACCCAGCCCTAGTTGGAGATGAAGAGGTCATTTGCAGGAGGAGCTTTGGGAAAATGGAAGGTGCTAGAGTATTTATAAACATTACATTGAAGTTTAAACAGACACAATACGCAATTTATTTTCCAAAGACTTCTGATATTTAGATAAAATGATGTCCTCTGTGAAGTTAACAACAAAATAATAACCCCTCCGCAAGATGTTGTGTTGCATTTACATTGAGTTTCATACGCAGTTTTAACACATCTAGGAGCTTAAAATGTCAAGAGAACACAGAACTACAAGCTGCTAAACTAATTTAATGATTTATATGCATTTCAGAACATCTTTGTAGTGGTTTACACGACTGGATGAGCAGATTTCCCTCATGAAAAGACCCCATGGAGTTTGTCGCGTGTGTCTATAACAGCGCTACATAGGACTAACGCGTTCTCATTTTCTTACTGTTCAGGAAGTGACCCCTCATCTCTCCGTGTACAAACTAAGCCGTCTGGAGGAGCTGCAGAAAAAGCTCGCAGCCGTAACGCAATCATCCAAATCGCGGCATCGTCTGGCCACGAAAGACGAGGGCGACACGGCCAGTTTGGGGAAAGGCTCGTCGGGCACCAGCCGCGAGCAGGTCAAATCAGACATCGACGATATTATCGCCTCGGAATGCGTTTACTGCGGAGAACTCATGATCAAGTCCATCGACAAGCCGTTTATTGACCCGGACAAATTTGAAGAAGAGAAGTCCAGCTGGTTATAGGTCTCCTCCTTCGGATCTCACTGCGAAATGGGATGTCTGCACAAGTTAAAATAGTTATCACATTTTCTTGGATGATTCCATCATAGCAAAGGTTTTCAAAGAGTCTTTTCAAAGATTTGTGGATTGTTGAAAATTGAACATGTTTTGCCTCATCCAAAAATATTCTTCAAGGTTTCAGCGGTGAATCAGAAAACACTAAAAGTGGTTAAATGCCAAAATGAAGGTCATTTTAATTTGTGTAGACATTCTTTTTTCGCGGTGTATAA
This sequence comes from Lesueurigobius sanzi, assembly GCA_900303255.1. Lineage (NCBI taxonomy): Eukaryota > Metazoa > Chordata > Actinopteri > Gobiiformes > Gobiidae > Lesueurigobius > Lesueurigobius sanzi. Next base: position 29,758 of record OMNZ01019846.1, on the reverse strand, counting down.
TTCTGCACTACGCCTAAACTTAATCTGTTCCTGTCGATTGTGCCTACAGCTGAACACCTTTTCTTTCTGATGCATCAAACATCCACAACATACTGCATGTTGTATACTGTGCACTTTTGGACATAAAACTACTATGTCTGTACAACTAGCAAATTTATATCCCATCCAAGTGCCCTACATTATTGGCATCACCAAAGTGGTCCCTCTGACAAATACAAATGCAGAAGACATATCTCCCAGTAAACGGTAAACCATTATTCTAAAGCTATAAATATGTATATTTTATGCCTTTATTTGTCTGAATTTGCCAAGAACTTAAACATTAATTTAGGGCCATCTCATTGGGAAGATGTTACACTGATATTCAAGCCTCACTACAATATCATAACTAATATTATGCTTGTTGTCTTGGTCTAGCACTGTTTTATAAATAAAATAATTCATTTAAGCTATCACAACTTGTTCTGTACTTTTTACTTTATCCAGGTGTTCAGTATGATGGTACAGACGAACATGCTGCGAATTAATATAAGGGAACTAGCTGGGATTAAGATCAGTTTTGGTTATGTTTTCTCTGAGAGTTATGATGTTTTGGGGTAAGAGTACATTAATTTAATTTATATGAAACAATTTACATATTCCTTAAAGCTTGCTTGAAATATATTTTTAAAATCTATCCATTTTAAATGTACTATTTAGAATATGTAAGAACTCAAGTAAATAGTAATGGTTGGCTTTTACTGTAATATATATTTGTAGTTCTATCAATGATATATTTATTTAAAAAATGAAATTAGGTTAATTCGGGTAATTTGGGACATCATTAAACAAGGCATGCGTCTATGCCAATGCAATTTTCTTATGCTGTCCCAAATTACCTAAATTCACCATATTTTTTAAGATGCTTTGCCCATAAATGGAGTTCCCCTTGGATTACGTAAGACGTCGCTCGGTAATCTTCGCACTCGACAGACTCTGCTAATCGATCTCAGAAATTTAAAATTATACTTCAAACAATTCCGATATTTGAGAGTATTTAAGTGTAAATTGAACGTGTTGGCTGTAATGCTCAAACGCGTGTCTTTACATCCTGCTTATTCCCGCATTTTGATCCGCAAAAACCCTATAAAAGCGCATCTCCTTCTCTGCGATCGACTGCCGTGCCCTGCTCCTTGCTGTAACCTCGCCATGGCGTCGTGTCTGTCCGCTCTCTCTGTTGCTGAAAGTGGCCGCCTCTCCGCCGCTCGCTGCCGACTCAAAGCTCCCCGACTCCAAACACCCAGCACAGCGCCATTTTGTCAGTGTCGGAGAGAGTCCTGGGCGGCAGCGACGGCGGGAGAGACACGGGCACCGGGGGCTGAGGTGAGAGGCAGAAACGGTGCTTGTTATGGCGAACGGGGGGGAAGAAGATGGCCGGGAGGGAGAAAGAATTAAAAACCGTTGAAGGGAGGCACGAGTGTGTGTCCCCGCTGCCGAAAGGCTACGTACGAGAGGCGCGTGCGGAGGGGCCTGCGGTGCCAGTTAGCCAAATAAAAATAAAGGAATATAACAAGCTAATAAACCACACATCGTGTTTATTGGGAGGTGGTGGCCTTAAAGAGACAGGGCCAATCTGAATAGATCATAAAAATAGTGCAAGTAATATGTCAAAATCCCCGATTTTTCTGTTAAGCTAGCAATATTGTTGAAAGTCAAACACAATCCATGCAAGACGGCTAACGCAAATGAAGCGACAAGGGCAAAAAGAGCTCTGATTAGAACCTAAAACGCATGCATAACAATGTCATGTTCGTCTGATGGGTAAAGTGAGCCTCTAATGTGCGCCTTGACCCCTTTCTATCCTTGATCAGAGCTAGCGCTGTCCACGCACCTAGCGGCTAGCGTGCTAAGTGCTAGCTAAGCTAATGCTCTAATCAAGGCAAGTCAACATTAGCCAATCCTGCCTAGTCTGGCCTTGAGAGATGGAACACTTTTGTAAGATAAAACATTGCAGCATTCTTTTCAGCAGTAGGTATTTTAATATAGATTCAAACATTTGCAAACTAAAGTTATATATTTCAAATTTACCTTCTACCTTCAGTGTGACAGTAATTACAGGGGCCCCATAATCCAAATACAGGATAAAATGCCCTAATAACTATGAATCGAGGAAAAAAGTCACAAGAGCTGAAAATAGTCTCTACTCTGTGATCAAGCAATAGCATTTTAGTAATACAACTTATTAATGACTTACACAGTGCAAGTTTTAGTTGCAAAACAACACTGTTTTATTAAATAAAACATTCACCTTTCGTACCATGACTCAGATTCAAGTATTTGGATATGAATACATTTTACGTCATTATAAGCAAATGGCAGTACAGTACAATACAAATGTATACATTCCAAAATCATTCTTCGACCAATGCATCCTCACCAAAAATGAAAAATGCGGCACGTTTAATGAAGAAAGTCATTACAACAAGAAATTAATGATAAGAACATAGAATACAGTAGTCTAGGAATACCTAACCACTAAGCTGATATATTCTACAGCAGTATTGACTCCTGGGTTTCAGCAACATCCTCACAAAAAGAAATACTCCCAATCGTGTGGCTCCATTAATATAGAGGGACTGTACACATAGAGGGTCTGTGCCACTAAACCTTTGTTATAAAAGAAATACTCCAATATTATAACTTTTTTCTTAATTCTTCTAGAAAGCCTGGCATTTATTTGTTTCTGTGTCCAGCACAATGACACCCAGTTCTGAGAAGGTGGGTCCACAGCTAAAATATGATCCTAAAATTTGAATGTATTATCTGTGTCACAATGCAAAATCCAGTAGCTTATCTGTTTCCTCTCTCCCTCAGTAATTGTTCCTGCCCTGTGTGTGGGGTGGTGGTGATATTGGAGTCCCTATGGCGTCGGGGCACGGAGGACCACCAGGGGGCGCTGTCCTGGCCAAACCCCTGTACCTCCAACGCCTCGAGAGATCCCTGAAGCTAGACTCTTTCCTGCGGCAAACGGCGGTGGTTTTCAACACGGATGTCACCAGGTAAAGTGCAGTTATTTAGTCTTAAGTCAAATTTTTGTCCATTTTATCATTGAGTATATTAAGGAAAGAGATACTGCAGGTTAATAGGGGAAACATTTTATTGAGTGATATCAATTTGAAACTTTTGCTGTCTGTTTTCATATAAAAATAATGCATTTTATGTGTAAAAATATCAAAATGCCTATATTTTCAGTGTGAAAATATAAATAATGGATAGAGTCAGGTTTTATTTTGTTAATATATTAGTCGCAAAGGTTTTTTTTTTTCAGAGGGGATTTTGGATATCTTTCTTAGTTTTTGAATAAGATAGTTACTGTATTAGTGAATAAATTGTGTTTTGTTTTTGGCTCAAGGCAGGAAGTAAATATTGAAAATTCCAAGACTGCAAAGTTTGGAGTCCGTAGAAGCTACTAAAGTGGAGATTTTATTGCAAGAGTAAAATAAAATTGATGTGGGAAAAGAGGTTTTAAACCTGCACATGCGTGTGTACATCTTTGTCGTCTTTTACCGCTGGCTTCTCTCTAGAAGGATAGTGTCACGGGTTACAGTCTTGTTGGCCGCTTTATGTGCGTCACATGGTTTTTGAATGTGTGTGTGGGAAAACACAGCTGAAGCGTAGCGTTTGTTTCCTGGTAAAATAGTGATAAAACATTACAAAATCGTAAAGGCTGAGTTTGTTCTACTTTATTTGACATTAAAACTAAGATGTTAAGGGGAGAGGCGGGGTGCAAACAGAACAGCGCGTGGTACAGATGTGGCTACAAAGCTTTTCCACCTGCTAAACTCAATGGCAGGGCGAGGACTGAATAAACCCATGACTCGTCAGTGATGTGAGCGGACTTATAGCCAAACCAGGTATGTCTAACATGTGAATACTGTCACAACGAAACATGCTGGACACTAGGGTTGGGCGATATAACGGTATTATACCGTGTGACGGTATAAAAGTGTGTACCGGTAGAGATTTTTCAATACCGGAGAAAGAGCGGATGTCTTTGGCATCTCTCTGAGTCACTGTAGTTACACTGCCTCGACACACGGGGCACTGCAGGTACTGTAGCAGACTGCATGTGTGGTTGAATGAGCACGACGAAGAAGAAACAGCTTTACCGGAGAAATGGCGGAGGTGGAGAGTGAATGTCCCGAGGAAACGGAGGTTCTTTTAAGCCATTCATTGAATTTACAGGGGAAAAAACCATACCGTGATATATACCGTTACCGTGATATAAGATTTTGCTCATACCGCCCCAACCCTACTGGACACGTGTGTAAATCTGTGCTAAAGAGCGACCTGTCGGACATGGACCGCTCTCAGCCCCTTTACAGAGCACACACTTTATCTTTTGTAGACTGCTATTGTCCTGGACTAAGTTGTACATGTCAAAAAGCCGTGGTACTTCTGTATATTTAGCTATGAACAAATGGTGAGCGTCTGCGTGTGCTGTGTGTGGGGCGGAGGATGACGTGTTAAATCCGTGACGGCTAAAACTAAAGGCTAACCTGAGGAATAAGCAAAGTTCTTCACAGTTCTGGCGATAAACGCTGATATTTTCACCAAATAATTGCAGGTGCATTATACAACAATTTAGATTATCGCAATATTTTCTTAGCCGATATATCGTCCTGAAAAATAATTTATTGTGACAGGCCTAGAATTCCACATTTACGTGTATTAACCATGCGAGTGTTGTCTTGTCTGTTCCAGCGATGACAGTGAAGACAGTGACTGTGGACTGGAGGCCGGACTCTCCCTGGACTCCGCTCCTCACTCAGATCTAAAGACTGAACCATGTGACGAGAGCGAAGTGTCTGAGGAAAAAACACTCAATGGATTTCTGCTACAAAAAGGTCATTGTGGGTTTTCATTTTACATAAAGGCTGAACTATTTTCTGTTTTTTAAGTTATTAAATAGATTTGGTCCAGAAACAAAGGCGTAAATGTAATTTAAAAACAGTCTACATTGACAGTGATTTTATTTACAGTACAGGTGCCTACAAGTTTTTTCATGGATGGCCAAAATGGAAAAGTATTGTGATTAAATATGCTTTAATGACTATGCTATTGAGTAGGACATGTTTTGTTGTAGATACTATTGACATTCTTTAGTTTAGTCACAAAAGAATCCAAGTACAAAAAATGATACTGTATGTTATTAAGTCTAAATTTCTGGATTTGAGATTATGTTGGCCCTCCATCTTTTGAATAGGGAAAATATTTACCCGCCAGCAATGGGAGTCTAATGATGGGGATGATCACTAGGCTTTTTTTGTTTAGACATAACATTTGTTTGGGCAATACATTTGCTCTTCATTTCACTGTTTTGAGTCCAGCTCTGCGAAGCGACTCCTGCTATACATAAAAATAATGAATTGGTTGATTTGACTGAAGCAAACTTGCCTACCCCTGCGCTATACACATCTCACCTTTCACTTTTACATTTTGTAGACCAAAAGGCCGACAAAGCGAGTCTCTACAACTTCTCCAAACTCAAGAAGAACCGGAAATGGCTCAAGGTACTGCGCATGTTCAGTATCTTTGTTTTTGTGACTTTTTTTTAATGTAACAAGGTCCAAATCTTGTAGTCTTTAAATAATTTGTTCATATTATGAGGTAAGGTCACAATATGAGTATTTCCGCATTTATCAACAGTTAATAGTTTGCACCACACTATTATGTAGCAAAGATTCATGGTCTTTGTTGTCGCCCAACAACTCAATGTGGGACTTTTGACGTAACAATCTTACCAATAATACTAATATGTGTGTCCTTGTTTGTCAGAGTTTGCTGCTGAGCGACGACACTACAGATTCAGACACGGACTCGGACGATTCAGACTTTAGTTTGTCTCGAGACGAACTGCACGACATGCTGAGGCTGCACCGCTTCACCAGACAGCAGCAGAGCAAGTTCCACTCCGACAGAGAGGTACGGAAATATGTTTAAGAAGAATGTCCACTTAACTAACCAGACGACAGCAGAGCAAGTTCCACTCCGACAGAGAGGTACGGAAATATGTTTAAGAAGAATGTCCACTTAACTAACCAGACGACAGCAGAGCAAGTTCCACTCTGACAGAGGGGTACGGAAATATGTTTAAAAACATCTTTTTAAAAAGAATATCTACTAAACTAACTAAAAAGACTTCAATTCACCTTAAATTTTACCCGATACAAACCATTGGTTTTAATGTTTAACGCAGCTCTGAGCTCAAACATGGATCTCCACTCACTGCTTCTACTGTCAGGATTAAACCAGAACTAAAACAGGAGAAAACTAGGTCTAAACCAGGCAATATCACGGACTGAATCTGGATTAAACTGGGACTAAACCAAGAAGTAAACTGAACTAAAGCAGAGACTGAAAGCAAGGTCTGAACCAGGACCAAACTAAAAAGGACTAAACCAGGGACAGAACAAAACGATGATTAGCCTGGACTAAACCAGGACTAAACCGGACCCAAACCCAAGAACTTAATCAGAAATAAACCAAGAGAAATCTGGGTCTAAATCAGGTCTACACCTGGACGATATCACAGACTGAACCAGGACTAAACCATGAGGGAAGTCAAACCTACTCCTAAACCAGGTCTTAACCAAGACTAAACCAGTACAACACCAGGTCTAAACCCAAGAAGAAACAGGTGGCTTTGTCGCCTTTAAAATACAGATGAATTGTGAGAATATCAAAATTGTGATTTAAACTAAAGAAAATTGTGATAAGATTTTGTGGCCATATCGCCCAGTTCTAGCGTTCAGCGCGGGCTAATGAATCCAATTCATGCTAGCAGTTTGGCCATTTTGAAACGCCGCCATGTTGAATTTTTGGAGCCTAATTCCATATTTGGTGTGTGCAACCGCATGAAAGAAGGCACCTGGTTGGCCTGTTATTTTTGTTAACATCTTAAATAACGTTGAAAATATTATAAGACAAAGGACGGTGGAAAGTAAATGGTAAATGGTCACATTTATATAGCGCTTTAGGCTTTAGGCTCAGAGCGCTTTACATCAAGGAACCACTCATCCATTCACACTCTCATTCATACACCAGTGTATGCAGACACTGGAGGCAAGGTGGGTGAAGTGTCTTGCCCAAGGACACAACGACAGTGTACACCTGCGGGGATCGAACCACTAACCCTCCGTTTACAAGACGACCCGCTCTACTACTTGCGCCACTGTCGCTTAGGATAGAATAGGCGCTTCCGGGTTCCGGAGCCCGTATGCTAACTGGCTTCACAGAGGACTAGCTAATTGTACCGCCATTGTTATATGGGTATGACTCAGTCATAGCTTCTGCCTCAGCCATAATTAGTTGAAGCTACCATTAGCATACTGCTGCTAACTGCAGTGTTTTACGCTGTGATCAAAAGTACTATTGTGAAGTGACTGAATTCTACAGGTTCAGAGCGTGTCCATATTCACTTAAGTTCACGAAAGTATTGGATATTTTGGACATTTTGACGGTGATTAAGCTGTGAACGTACTTGATCATTTTTAATGCATAAGTTGTGTAAGTGTGCATTTTGCATTTGACGAAAGTTTCCTGTCATTCCTGTTTGTTGGAATGTTTGCAAATCAAGAGAAGTAAATTCCAAAAAAATCGTAGAGTATTTTGACATTGATACTAACTATTAACTATTACATTTTGCTTAATGCTTCCAAACTCCACATTTCATATTTTCAAATCAAATTTATTCATAAAGCACTTTTCATTTAGTAAGTTTAAATCATTCCCCTTGATGGTAGCAATCACGTTGGTGTAAAACGTAAAACCACACAGACTTTCCATGATATTATATATGATATTTAAATGTGTTACAGCTCCATCAGTTCCAGTATTACAGCACTGGGCTCCTCTCCACTCACGACCCATTCTACGAGCAACAGCGCCACCTGCTGGGCCCCAAGAAAAAGAAGATAAAGGACGAGAAGAAAATCAAGAGTGAGTCCAAAATAATGACTAATATATCAAAAATAAATAATAATGATGGTAAACTAGTCAACAGCAGACAAAATATTGAATTCATTTAGTTTTAGTCTTTAGTTTAAGTCCAGCCCTGGTCCGACCCTCGAGACAAAGAGCTGACGACAGTTAAAGAGAAAACTAATAACACACACTTTAACCTTCTAAAGAATTATATGGAGTGATTTTAATTCTGCAGCGGTTTGTTTGACTGTTTTTTTTTTTTTTTTTACAAATATACAATATTGCGTTTCTGCAACTACAACAGGAAAGTAAGCTGCTACCCATCTGCAATAGTCTTCAGATACGGAGTCCTTACCTGTGTTATGTTGCTTCTTAAATCACACCACAGGTTGAAGCAACAATCCAAAAAGAGTAAAGGCGATGTGCTGTAACAATTAATAAAACGGCTGCTCGAAAAGGCAAAGTGCCTTGTTTGCAGTTACGGTTGTCTGCGCTCTGGTTTGGATAGGCTGAATAAAATCCAGCCATTCCACACAAGGAAACAGCCAGCCCTTTCACCCCCAGAGGGTAAACACATGCTTATCCGCTAGAGTGGCCATATCTTGGTTATAAAATGAGTCTATACTTAAACTTCAAACTGTATTACAATAAATATGACTTTAGTAACTTGGTTCATGTTTAAATCAATAAGTCTCATATCTTCATGTTCTGGTAAATCTATACAATAATAGGTCAGATGCAGAGAGTCAAAAGGCCAACTGGACCTTCTTTGCCAGTTTGCACACATTTCTTTGAAGGATTGCAAAAATATCTTCTGAATATCAATATTGAGATACTGAGAAAAATAAATATTTATTTTTTCCAATAGCCCCACCACTAGTTACTGTTAATGATATTAGAGCTTCTCTACATGAACAAAGCATAAACCTGTTCCTTTAGCATTCATTTAAGGCAAGGTGAACGAAATTAAATTGAGTGATGTCAATTAGAAACTTGTGCTGTTAGGAATTATGGATATTAATCATGGAAATTAGCCCAAGGCTACAATCCGGAGTAGCGTGTTTACATCATACCTGTCAAGTTTTGGATCTGAAAATGAGGGAAATTTTCCCTTAGGGGTAAACTACGGTAGCACTCGACAGCCAGGTTTGTCCCATGGTTTGTTCCCGCTGTCGCACAAACCTGGTGATAACTGCTGCCCAGGCTGCTGCAGGGGGCAGGTCTCGCGAGGCTAGTGACAGTTCAGTCTGGAAGAGAGAGAGACAGAGAGAGAGAGTTTTGTATCATTATTTTGTTAAAATACGTGAAATTTACGGGATAATATTATTACGGGAAGCGGGCGGGAAAGAGGGGTGAAATACTGTAGTTTCCCGGTCAAAACAGGATACTTGACAGGCTTACATGCATTCTCATGTGCATGCGCTGTCCCAACCAAACAAAAAAATATATATTAGGTTTTCTGTAATTTTATGCTTTCATATAAAATAAGTGTCAAAATTGCCTATGTTTTTGTTGGTTGAAATCTAAATAATGGGCAGAGCCAGGTTTAAATCTATACTTTTATTTTGTTGATATATTAGTTACAAAGATTTGTTCAGAGGGAATTTTGGATCTTGTTTAGTTTTGAAAAACTATTTATTAGTGAATAAATCTGTAAAAAATAATATTTTTGGGGGTTTAAACTCAATAAATCAGTCTAGGAATTAAATATTAGTGCATTTATTTGTTTCCAGGTGAAAGTGAATATGTTAAGAGCAAACTGTCCCAAAATTTGAAAAAAAAAAAAAAAAAATGATATAGTTTTGCTGCAGTATCTCACCTTAACTGATATGAGGCTCTTTCAAACTGTGTCACTCAAAATTTAGTTATTTTTAGTCCCTTGTTTCCATCTTAATTGACTTTATGAGTCAATAAAAATGTCGGGAGATTTTATTCATACTTTTAGTCTCATTAACTACCTTTTTATTTAGTTTAAGTCTTAATTTTAGTCAGACTAAATTCTGAAGCCTGCATAATCTTAGATAAACTTTGTGTCTGTAGCCAAGCTGAAGAAGGTGAAAAAGAAGAAGAAGCGCGGCGAGAGCGACAGTCTGGACGACGACCGGCCATTTGTGACCAAGATCTTTGCCAAGTTTTCCCACGATGCACCTCTGCCTCCGGTGAAGAAGAAGCACCTGACCGTGGAGCAGCTGAACGCGCGACGGAGGAAAGTGTGGCTCACCATCGCCAAGAAGGAAATCCCCAAGGTCTGAACCGAGACGTGGAGCTTTGGTGTATCTGTAGTTTACGTGACGAGTCTGTCTGCTTTGACTGAATGAAAAAATGATATCTTGATTAGTGGTGTGACAATATCGCGATATTTTAGGGAACGATACGATACATTTTTATGTTGATATTGGTACTTTAGATGATGCCGATGTTATGTGCAATATATCGAGTATTGTGAGGTTATGGTTATCGTGGGCCATGTATCACGTATCATATCAGCAGGCACCCAGAGGTTCACACTCCTAATCTTGTTAAGTCAAAATTACCCAACCAAGAAACTAAATAGAGCAGGGAGTGCCCACATTTTTTTCCCAAGGCCAAATCGGAAAAGTAATCGCACAATACTGTTTGGCACGTGGAAAGACCAAATGCAAACAGATCTGTGATTGAATATTCTTTCATTCCTGTACGATTGAGTAGCACATGCTATTGCGGTGTCTTTTTAGTAACTACTGAAGGTCTATTCCCAGCACAAATGAATGAAAGTAAATTCTTCTTACAAATCTAAAGCACCGGCCAAATAAAACATCCTTCATCATGAAATAGAATATTTCAGACTTGCCAAATAAACAAAAACTGCCATTGAAACAAATATTTTTGCACATAAAATAAGAAAAAACATCTTATTTTTTTATAAATTGAGATGCATTATCTAATTTTAAAAGTGCATTGTGGAACCTTTCATGCAAAAACTAAGTCTGTACAGTTGTGCTCATAAGTTTACATTCCCTGACGTTTTGTTGATGTTTTTTTTGTACATTTTTCAGTGAATATGAACGATAACGCAAAGCCAAATGTCCTTGATCTAAAGTTTACATATTGTGCATGTGACGAACGCTACTTTTTTCAGAGAGTCCTGTATTTCAGCTGAAGTTATTTGTTGGTTTTTCTTTGAAACTGAACCATTTTCCTGCCAGTTTTTAAGGATCATGTAAACTTTGGATCAGGTACATTTGGGTAGTTTCTGTTCCATTATGATTAGAAAAGAGTAGACACAGATTTTTGACAATAAATGGCTTCGCAAAAGCAGTAACCATGAGTGCTATCATTCATATTCTCTGAAAATTGGCCAAAAATCAAAAGTTCTGCCATAGAATGTAAACTTATGAGCACAAATGTATTTGACCTTGAGTGACCCAGTGGCTGTTTGGGTGGTTACATGGCAGCTTTATTTTCCATCACAACTTCCTTCATGACTCTTCAGGATTTTTGGGGGTTTTTGGTGCATTGCCATGGAGATGGTTCCATCAGCAGAGAAAACTTACCAGAAACCCTAAAGGAAATTGATCCCGGAGCGTCATGAAGGCCAGTGTGACGGAAAGTAAAGGCTCTGTGCTGCACACATACAGCCACTGGGCAAGACGAACAAACACTGCACAATTCTCTAAGTTTACCAACCAGTAAACCAATTTTACATAAAACCTTGCCCAATTCGTCAAAAATATATTTTTTATTTTACTCCATTCTTCTGCTTAATCTAATGTTTGCAAATCTTTAGAAAAGAATAAATGTCTAGAATTGTTAGATTTATTTCATTTATCTGTATATAACCTCTTTAGGCTGTCAATGTTTTTACGATATGTTCTGATTTTTCTTTTCCAGAATTTCAAACAGAAAACCTCCGCCAAAAACCTTGTACTCACCAACGCTAAAAAGGTAAGATCCATGTTGGTTTAACTGCAGTATCACTGAGTGTGTTACATTTAAATTGTGTTTGTGTTCTGTGTCTGCAGCTGGCTCATCAGTGCATGCGCGAGGTGCGGCGCGCTGCCATCCAGGCTCAGAAAAACTGCAAAGAGACGCTGCCCAGAGCCAGGCGTCTGACCAAAGAGATGATGCTCTACTGGAAAAAGTACGACAAAGTGGAGAAGGAGCATCGGAAAAGAGCCGAGAAGGAGGCCCTGGAGCAGCGCAAACTCGACGAGGAGATGAGAGAGGTACGGGTAATAACAGGGGAACAGCCTTTCAGTGGGTCACCAGACTTTCTCACAGAACCTTTTCCAGATATTTATGATAATTAGTATTATCAGCAAAAAAAAATGTATTTTGCATTACTTCAAATATTCAATTCTTATTTGGGTCGCGACTTATCATCCAAGAGCGTTGGTGGGTCCCAATGCTGCATCGGTTGAAAACCAGTTGACTCACATTTGTCATATATTTGGGTCAAAACTGTGGTGTGGCTTTAGGGAACACCCATGAGCAGAGCTGTGACAATATATCTATTTTCAGTATATATATTTCGATATTTTGTACAATACTATATAGTATGACATCATGAATATTAATGAGGCTGCTGTGCTCCCCTGCTTTCACAGTAAACAGAGGTCAGTAATGGTCAATAACACAGTCAGGACAGTAGGGGGCAGCACTACATTTTAAGAACTTAAACACACAAACAGTCACACAGATAATTAACCTTTATTGATAGTGTTTATATTTACAAATAAGATTAACTTGTGGTGAATTCATTCCTTTTGGAAACAGTATTGGTACGACCACAACAATACACAACCGTACATGTAGTGATCTGTCACTATTGAAGATAAAATGAACAATGCATTTAAAATAAATATAAATCATAAACAAATATGGAGCGTGTAGTTGTTTATGAAGTAAAAATGCTGAAAAGATTTATTTAAACGTTTGTTATAAGTAGTGATATATCGCTGATGTTACTGTGTGCAATATATTGATTATCGCAGTATCGACAAATCACAAAGTTATCGTGAGCCATGTATCGTGTATTGTATCGTGAGGTACCCAGAGGTTCCCACCCCTACCCATGAGACACATGCATGTAAATACCGTATTAGATTTTTCTTATTCTATTTTTATGCATGCCTTATAGTTCTATAAGTTTTTATATCCTTTTTCCATAGTTTATTATTTATCTTTATTACAAGTTTATGTTTTTCATGCACGAGTACACCAAAGAAAATTCCTAGTGTGTGAAACCTTCATTGACAATGGGAATAAATTCTTCTGATTCTGATAAGCCATCAGTTGTAGGGCTGGGTATTGATTTCCCAAATCGATTTGATTCGATTAAAGGGCAGTAAAGTGCAGAGTCAGCAGTTTTGTAAAATGCTGTCTCTGCACTTAAAAGCTAAGTTAGCATTTTGTAAAATGCTAACTTAGTCTTTTGGACATGAATTTTCAACACGACTTTACACCGCCTCCCAGAGGCCTAGAAGAACATGGCTGGGCTCATTGAAAGTCTGAACTCTCCTCTGCCGAATGCAAAAAAACTTAATTCTCTATGACAGTTCATCGCAGAGATATTTGCAATTTCCGTTTTTTTTAATCGATATCAGGCTATTCAAACGAAACGATTCATCAACCTTTTAAACCCAGCCCTAATCAGTTGTCACATTTGCGGTCACAAACCCTCAGTCACACCAGCGCACAGAAGAAGAAGACGAGGCTGCTGTGACTGATGTAACTCTTCACTGCATGTTTTCCAGGCGAAGCGACAGCAGCGCAAACTGAACTTCCTGATCACTCAGACGGAGCTGTACGCTCACTTCATGAGCGGGAAGGGCCCCGGGGCCGAGGGCCAGGAGGAGATCCTGAGTAAACTGGACGACAGCGCGGGACAAAGGCAGATCGACATCGGAGGAGGAGTCATGGTCAACGTGGGACAGGAGGACTACGGTACGAGCCGTGCCCAGACACTTTTAAAATATCACTGTACGCACACAAATGTGGCAGCCAATGCTTTTTATACAGACAAATAAAGCAGTTTCTCATTATAGACATGGAGACGCCACTTTCTCTGCTCTGTCTATACTTTATTTCTAGAGTTATTAAGGGGAGACACTGCAGGTAAACTCAATTTTTCATGTTTCAGGTTTGGCGCCAGTTTGCTTTTAACATATAAATACATAATAAACTTCACCTGGAAACAAATAAATGACCTAATCTTTACAATAAGGAGTGTAATTATTCACTGATTCAGTGTTTCTCCAGAGAACTATCTGGGAAATTGTAACTTCAATGACCATTTGCTCAAAATGCATTTTCCTCACATTGTGGCAACATCTCAACTTTTCTAGCTGCTACAGACTCCAAACTTTGGAGTCTTGGACAACTATATTTTGAAGGTTTGTTCAAAGGAATTATTTACTGTGACATTCCCTGCCTGATTTTTTTGAGTTTTGAACCCAAAGAAACAAGCCAAAATTCAAATTTTTACACATTTTTATTCAATAATAACTAGTTTATTCAAAAGCTACACAAGATCCAAAATCCTCTATGAACAAATCTTTAGGTAACTAATACATGTATATGAACAAAATAAACCATACATTTAAACCTGGCTCTATTCATTATTTAGATTTTGTTACTGAATATATGGTAGTTGTAGATTTTGGCCATTTATACACATAAAAATATTCTTTTTTTCCCCATTCACCTGCAGTGTCTGGCCTTAAGAAATCCAGTGTACACGTTTGTCATGAAACAGAAACGTTGATTCATTTTAATAGTCGATCAGTTGCACTATACCTTTTCTATGTATTTTTATACATTGTTGTGGTGTTTGTTTCCAGACAGTGAATACTACAAGTCCCAAGCTCTTCGAAACGCTAAAGACGCCTTTCAGATCCATCAGGAGCGGGTAAGACAACAAGGTTTCAGGCCAGTTTGCTCTTAACATATTTACACTTTCACCTGGAAACAAAATTCTATGGGAAATTGTAACTTCAAAGGCCATTTTCTAAAAACACATTTTTCTCGTATCGTCTTGACCAAATGTCCACTTTAGTAGCTCCTACAGACTCCACACTTTCCAGTCTTAACAATATTTTGAAGGTTTGTTGAACAAATGAATATACAAATACAAATACAAGCCTTGATAGTGATGCAGATGAGGCTCTGAATACGTCATCCTTCTTTTATGCAGAAGTTTTAACAAATGTTTTCATGATTCTGTTCAGATCATGTTTAGTTTAGCATCGTTTATTCTGTTACATCATAATCTCAACAGCACACACATGTTTTTGAATATCGTCTCCACTTTTGAACACCTTTATGAGAAAACAGACCTTAGTTCATATGTGCTGACAGAGAGGACATTGACCTTTGTGACTGTTTTTGTTTCATGTGGATTATTATTATTTTTTTATTTATCCTTTATTTAGACAGGTTGGTCCCTTGAGACTCAATGTCTCATTTACAAGAGAGACCTGTTTACAAGAGGATTGGCCCAGGAATTACAGAGAAATTGGCAATAAACTAAGAAAACTTGCAATACAGCTTTTTCTCAATAATATACACCAAAAGTTTCAAATTGATGTCACTCAGTTTCAACGTTTTCCCCCTATCCATTTTGATATAAAG
>OMNZ01019819.1:0-16929 GCA_900303255.1 Lesueurigobius sanzi | reverse complement strand
AGTGCTAATTAGTATTACTAATATATAGAAAAAATGTTTTGTCAATAGTATTTTCCTCTTTACAATATATGCGGCCCACGACCCGCCATCATAGGGGAATTTTGGCCCACGACCCAAATGAGTTTGACACCCCTGGTCTAATACCCAAGTGTCCAGCGTTTATAATTCGAATCAGAGTCCATTTAAACCAGACCGAGACCCACTTCTTTGGCCAAGGTTCAGAGTCCTAGAGCACATTCACATCACCACAATAAAAAACGTACAATCAGAGCAAAGGGGCCTGGATTCGGATAAAGAGGGGGTTGTGAATGCACCCAAAAAATCATTTTCTTAAATTTTCTAAAGAGGAATTTATCGGCCATCATATCGGCTATCGGCCGCTATACTGTCCTTATATCGGTATCGGACCCCAAAAATCCATGTCGGTCGGGCCCTAATTTTATATTTAATATAAATACTATATTTCTGTAGCTTGTTACTTTTGTAATGGGTCACCCCCAACTCTGCTGACTGGATATGAAACAGATGGCTAAAGTGGTTAGCCAGGACTCGATTTTCAGGCAAAATAGAAATGTCTTGTACCATTGCTAGATTTTCACATTATACAAACACACTGAATTGCAAGTTCCTGGGTGTATTGTTTTGTTGCAGCACTACGTTAGCAAACTACAGGCTACGCAGAAGAGGATGGCTTCTTCTTTGCGCCTGGCATATTCAATATTCTCTCATGGCACTCAGATGGCACACAGATTCTCACAGTCAACATTGCATTGTGCACTAATGAGCTTCTAATGACAAAAGGTGAGGGTGAATGGCTAAAGGCTCTGGCCCTGACCTCCATTAGAATAAGAGGAACAAGACATATGACTTATAAGATCCATCATCCATTCACTTTCAGTTGTTGGATATTTTGTTACCAAGATTCGCTACATGTTTAAGCACATTCTGAAGACGTTGTCGTGCTTCACTGTTTCACTGTTCACTTTTATGCCCACTGATTTTGTTGCAGGAAAGTGGTTCTGTAAATAGCACAACAAAACAACCAAAACAAAACACTTATCCTAACAGAGTTGCTACTATTCACAATAATGCATATAGGAATGTGTGAAGACTACAGATGTGTGCTCCAAATTTAACATTCACTTTGTAGTTTATCGTCACATCTTGAATGACCACCATTATGTCCTTGCTCTACTGCTTCTGAGTATTTTAACTGTCTTATAACTTGCAATGGTAATTAAGATTAAAACATTCAATCCATTCACACTCTGCAATGAGGCTTTAGACTTTTAAATGATCAGGCCACACATTTTAGGTAAATTAAAAAAGAAATGAATGTTGTAATGATCACAGACTGGTTCTTTATTACATGGTTTTGGTTATTTTGCTGCAATAATACATAAATAACCAATCACAGTTTGTGCCAAATATATCCCTATAATTTAGGAGTGGCAGTGGCTCAGGTGGTTGGATGTTGTTGTGTCCGTGGGCAATACACTCCACCCACCTACGCTTCATTAAGGGGCGTGGAAGGAAGGACGTCTGACAGAGCATGTATTTTTCCTCTTTGTTCAGCTTCCTAAGTGACTGTTTGTGGGGATTTCAATGATTTCACCTGTATCTATGAGTGAATATGGTGTAAAAGAGGTTGTATAAGCTTTTTTTTTTCATGAAAAAATAATTTTCGTATTTTTATATTTTTTGGGAGGTATTTATTGGAAAACAAAACGGCCTGAAAACACTGAAAATAATAAAGCAATTACATTCATTTTTTTGCAATGTGCATGTTATGACTACATACTGTACAGAGGACGCAGCTTGTCTTCCTTGAAGTTCCTAGCTAGTTAACTTATCATTCTTACTTCCATGTGTTGGCTTAATACATGCCACAAGATTCTATAGTTTTCCTCTCTCTATTTTCATATTTATTTTCACCATAGACTTAATGGTTCCAAAAACACCCCTGAACCGCAGCATGATTGAGCTTCCTTTAGCCCTCACTGAACGCTATGAGGAAAGCCACACCCCCTAAACCAGCTGTTACCATGATCTATGCTTACAACAGACTTCAAAATGTGAATACTGTAATGTAAATTCTCCATTATGCCTTTTCTGTAATTGCTGGCTATAATAACCAAAATTGAAAGCAAAATTCATACGAAATTTTCAGCATCTCCCTGATTTTTACATCTTCCCTTCATTTATCTGCAGCTCGTCCAGCAGCTGACATCTCTCACGCCGACAGTTCCTGGGAGCCTTCGGGGCAGTGACAATAGCCCAGGGGTCAATCTCAGTGTGTTTCTCATGACCACTTCCTCCTATAGTCCCCAAGCTCTGCCTTTCAGGGCGACAAAAGGGGGGCGTGGCTGTGTTTAAAGTGACGTGGCCGATGGAGGGGGTTAACGCAAACACACAAGTCAAACTGGACACTTGACACAATACGGAGGAAATGGATTGTGTTGGAAATCCCACGGCATTAGGCGGTGTGAGGATGGAACACTTGACATTTTTACAACAAGTTTAGGAACTGGTGGACTAATAAAAAGGTGAACTATAAGCGTACAAACTAAGGGATTGAGATGAAGGATTTCTCTCCCCAAAGGTGGTGACACAATTCAAACACTGCAAAAGGTAATCTAGAAATAAGTCAAATTTTCTTTACCCTCCAACTGAAATAGAATTCAATAACGTGAACATGACCTATTCCAAGCCCAGACCTTATTACTATGCAAAAATATCCCAAATTACACATGTTAAAAAGCTTGAATAATGCAAAACATTAAAGCTTTAAAGCCCTGACCATCAATCCATCCATAAAAACAAGGTTCATGACTGTTCAGTGTCCTCTGGTTCAACAAAAGTCCAGTGAAAACTCAACACTGTTCGAACTGAATAGGCTTTTTAGACTTGGCACACAACTTCTCTGAAAAGCCAAACCCTTAGCTTAGTCTCTTTAGTCCAGGCAGTAAGTCCCTGTACAGTGGTGTGAGCAGAGCGACCACCTGAAGGCACTGAACGGAGGATTAGCCGGACTCTCTTTGGGACTATTTTTTTCTGGGGTTCGGGGGGGGGGGGGGGGGGGGGGTGCTCTGAGAGGAACATAAATCCTGGGTAAATCCATGACCGGGCAGGAGAGCCATGACCCACCCACAGACTAAAAGATCCCGAATTCCACAGTGGTAAAGACAAAGAGGAGGTATCAAAGAGGAGGAGCTGGGACAAGATCATTAGATGTCCGTTAGGGATGTTAACATGACTGGGATTCTAATGAGGCTTTAGGAAATTATGAAATGTGACATGTCCCGGCCACCTCAAATAGCAAATATCCCATTAAGTTCTTTCATAGACTTTCATAAACTAAACAATGTTAACAACAATCTAAAGGCATGACAGAGGCCAACCAAATGAATACTGACACAAAAACAAAACAACCCTAAAAACAATTCTGGAGCATGAAACACTTCCTTCTGGCCGTCTCAGAGTTCTCAGGGCCCAGACGGAGAGACTGGGAAGGAGTTTCTTCCACAGGGCTCTGAAGGCCCTGCTGAAGGTCTAGCCATTGGACATGACATAAGGCCAGGGTTTCATCACTGGTTAGTACCTGAAATTACTTTTAATATATTTATTCAGACTTATATAATAAAAAAATAAAAAAAATAATAATGCTGAGAATTTCGTTGTGATTAATTTTTTACTATTTCAAACATGTAACTCAATTACACTACTTTGAGTTACTTTTGAGTTACTTTTAGCAAAATATGAAAAAAGAGAGAATAAAGCCACCGAAAGTGTGATTACACTTACACTTAGGCTTACACTTTAGCCTCGCTAAAGTGTAATCAAAGATTTCCTTTTCCTCAGTCGTCTCCATTCTCTCATGTTTTGTTAAATTAGCTACAAGTCACTTCTACACCTGTATCCAACTTGATCTGGTGCTACATCTTATTTGGGGGGAGTTGCACTTGTAACTTGAAGTAACTTGAGTTACTTCAATTGTAATGACTAATATATTACTGTATTTTGTTTTAGTAATATATTATATTCCTCAGTTACTGAAAAAAGTAATATATTTCTGTAACTAGTTACTTTTGTAATGAGTTACTCCCAACACTGGTTAGTGGTTGTGCAAAGCCATTTATTGCCAAAGAACTGAGTTTACTCTTTTGAAATCATAATGAAACAGAAACTACTCACATGTCCCTGATCTAACGTTTACATGACCTTCAACAACTGCCAGGAAAATTGTTATTCTATGAAATGCAAAGGTTTTGGCCACAACTGTATGTCAGAGAGAACTTTACAATTCTAAGGGGATGACCTGTAGAGTATGGTGATAAATATCTAAAATGATTTAGCATTTATTTATTTAACAGGAAAAAAATATTAAAAACTCTTTGACTGGCTCTGTACAAAAGCAGGTTCCTGTTCTGTCACACAACAAACAAACAAACAAATAAACAAACATTCACATTAGGACAGTTCAACACAATACATCAGGCACACGAAAAGAGGATCGATGAAGTGGATCTTGATTTTAAAACATAAATTACGACTCTTAACACAATTGCTGTAATATAATAGTGAATTCACACTGCATTGTCTCTGTTGAGGTCTATTTCTGAATATTTCCTTCAAATGATCTTAAAATAAACCTGCTGTTCCTTGATTGGCTGTTGCACATTTTACATCTACATGCATTAGCCCATGTGCATCTGTTTCACATCGCACTGTAATTACTGCCACGCTTTTCCACATGTCAGTCTGTCTCTTCACGTTAGACATGCTCAGACCGAACCAATCAGCTCCACTTTACTTCAACGGCACGACTACACGGAGAAATCTATTTCAAATGACTCATGAAAACATTTAAAAAGCTATTTATCTGCGCAAATGTGATCATGTTGTTATATTATCTAAACTAATTGAGACTGATGGGAGGATAAAGCAGCAGTAATTACACTAATGGATGTGATTAAGATAACATTAAGGTGTAAATTAGCAATTTGTCAAAGCAAGATGAACAAATTTAACACCGTAACTGGAGGATTTATCAAATATGAATCAAAATTGCTAGTCACAATAAGAAAATTGCAAAAGCTACAATACTTATGTAGAGAATGTAGCCTGGAGTGCTCCTCCTCGCCCTGCAGGCAGCTATGGGAATAATTTTATACAAATAAACCTTCTCTTTCATCCAACAACGTGGCTAGCAACTCCAGTCCATGGTGTTGTGTATACACTCTGAGCACAGAACAGCTCAGAACTGATCCAATGTTGGATTGTGGGTTTGAATCAATAAGTTAAAACAATAGAGGGACAATGTGTATTAAGCCTCACTTTTGGAAATTGACCACGCTTATGGGTGAAATCAAAATGGCGCAACTTGCTCCTCCTCCAGTGGATAGTCCTAAAAAGGGTAAAAGAGGTGTGCGCTCGCTGTATCTCAGCCCTCCTGGGCGTGTAGTTTAGCCATAACCGCGCCCTCTCTGCTCCCGCCCCGTCAGCACGGTGCTCTGTTAGCCTATAGCCGGGAGCGTGTGACGTCACAAATCATTAGAATGAGCTTCATTAGATATGCAAGATTTTAAAATTCCAGTTAACAAAAACTAACAACATTAAAGACTCCATTTCCCTCTGAGCATTATCACAAAGGGTATAGCTACCTTTAGAAATAATAAAAGTATTAGGAGCCAGGCTGTAAAGCTGTTTTTGACACGTGTAAGTCACCATAGGAATACATGTTATGAAGGTCTTTTTGGAATCGCGCCTAGTGGATAGAGGCGATATTGCAGCAATGTCAGCACCCAGCCTGATGGTCACAGAGACGGCCCATTCTCGCCCATTGGTTTGAATAAATCGAAGCACTTAACTAATTTCTGGGCCAATCCCAAGTCACAAAGTCCAATGTCTGCATATAGGAACTAAGGTGTAATATTTTCTCATAAAGGCGTCAAAGAGTGGTGACAATATTCAAAATGTTGATGTTGGCCAGTAGAAAGAACTTTCAGCCATAAGAATAACATGGCAGGTTTGTGAATCCAATCACTGTGAAATAATGATCTGGGAAATCATTTGTCAATTTTCTTTTCCAACTGAAATAGAATGAACGCAACCTATTAAAACAAAGTAAGTCTAAATTAGCAGATGGCCAATGAGTAGAAAAAACATACAAAACATTGTATGACACTTGCAAAACTGGGCAAAGTCCTGTTGTTCCCCTTAATGTGCTTTTTCTCACCTCCTCATACATAACAAAAGCCACGTGACTGCTCCTTCCTGCTCTTACAAACTGGGAGCCCTAACCCTAACCCTCTGGGACACACTTACTTACTGCATTAGGATAGTAGCACAATCATGAACTGCTAAACACTTTCACTTAGCATCACATTTCAAAACAAAGGAACTGGAGATGGGAAATTTGCATTGTAATGGCAAGAATACAACCAATGAATCCAGGCACCAAATTGTCTTGGACTTAACAAAATGTTGAAGTTTCCTACAGATTTATTTGTTGATGATTAATTCTTTGATGGACTTTTTGATCTTTAAAGCCAACCGAATAAGAAAAACATTTTTCACTGATTTCTTTTCAGTAATAACTATTTTTTTTTCAAAGATTGAATTGGATATTCCAAATCCTCTGTAATGAATTTTGACTCAACTATGTCAACAAAGTAAACCCATACATTTAAAACGTTCATTATTCTGATGTTGTCCCTTGAAATATAGGTAATTTTAGCCATTTTTAAACATATAATGACTTAATTCTTCCATCTGAAAAAAATAAACACTCGCAATACAATACATTATTAGTAAAACAAAACAACTATATTCTTTACCCATTTATCGCCAATTTTTAGCCTTAATATTTGAACTTCATAATAGACTAAAAACTGCGTGACAAGTTGTTCTTACTTTAAAAGAATGGGCCAAATGCAGAAAAATCTATCATTCTAAACATTAAAATAGTATTTTAATATAGTATTTCCCAAAATAAATTTGCACAAAACGAGAAATTCAGTAGTAAGCGTTATTTGCAACATTGCATGATGTGACTGTCTCAAAACTAAACCCTAAACATCCCTAAGATCCACTACTGTTCAATCAATATTTTGCCAGACAGAAAACTGCAAAAATAGCTCTAAAATTCTTTGCATCAGAAGTAAACCTTACGAGGCGTGCAACAAGCTGACACCTAAACACACTGTAGCTCCATTCAAACACCTCCTAAAGCACCAGACAGTTCAAACAGTGCAGGGCATGCCTCACCTCTCATCGCTGCTTCTCCCGATCAGCCCGGCCTTTTATTCCCACCTTCCTCCTTTTCACAAAAATCTCTCAAATCCCAAATAAAAACAAAACAAAACAAAAAACTACAGGCAGAGTTCAAGCGGCGAGCATAGAGTGCACGCGTCCGTCCGTACGAGTGAGCGCCGAGCCTGGGAGTGATCAGACAAAGGCTCGGTCTGAGAGGAGAGAGGGAAAAGGAGGCGGGGCTGGGGGTTTGAGGTTGCCATGGAGACGTGACTCCCTGTGTGTTGGTCACTTTTTTGCACGGCCCCCGACGGGTGACTGCGGGCTGTTTACTTTCAAACTGACTGGGGCAGAGGAAAAAAAGCGTGACCGTTGTTGTTGTTGTGGGTGATGATGGTGGCTCCAGATTAAACTGCACTAAACAAAACTAAAAGCTAATTCACGTGACATCACAACATACTAAAGAGGCTACAGTATATACAGTATATGTCTGTGTAGGTTCTCAGTCGTACAGGAGTTATCCATTTTAGGCAAAGATTTGTCAGTCTTAGTTTAAAATGGAAAATTCTGTGCTGGTAACTATGCTGTGAAAAGGCAGATTTCTATTCTTAGTTTGTTGCTAATTCCTCTGTAATTCCTGGACCAGTCCACATGAAACAAAAACTGTCACAAAGTACAATGTCTTCTCTGTCAGCACATATGCACTATTGGGTAGTCATTTTCTCATAAAGGTGTCCAAATGCAGTGACAATATTCAAAAACATGTGCGTGATTGGTCAGTAGAAAGGACTTAAGGAGCCATAAGAATAATGTCATGTTTGTGAATCCTGTCACTATTAAACAATGATCAGAGAAAACATTTTCAATTTTTTTTTGGAACATTTTTTAAATTTTTCTCCCACAGAGAATTAAAAATTAATTTACAACATTGTTGATGTGTAAAAAAAACTTTCCCATTGGCAGATTCCGTGAAAGTTTATTGAATACAGGTGAGGACCTAGAACCCAATTATAGGTTACATTCACATTCTAGAATTGTATTTCAGTTGGAGGCCAATACAAGAGAAGGGAGAGACAGTTTTTGAAAGAAATTTCCAAAGAGAAAATGTCCAAATGTTTTCCCGGATCATTATTTGATGGTGATTGGATCCTCAAACATGACATATTATTCTCATGGCTGAGAGTCCTTTCTACTGGCCAACATCATGCACATGTTTTTGAGTATTGTCACCACTTTTGGACACCTTTAGGAGAAAATAATTCAAACTGAGCAAACTTTTTTCCATGCAAGGGTCACACTTGGTTTTTGAACTTGCCAGGTAGGCCGTCAATTTTAAAAGGGCCAGATGGGCCACATGTCGGCCGTAGTTTGGCCACCTCTACCTTAGTTCATAAGAGAAGACATTGAACTTTGTGACAATTTTTGTTTCACGTGGATTGATCCAGAATTACAAAGAAATTAGCAATAAAGTAAGCATAGTTACCAGCACAGAATTTTCAGCTGCCCTCCACCTCAATTCTAAACTAGGCTTTTCAAAAAGTTGTGATGTCACGTGAATGCAACCTAAGTATTTCTTTTTTGTAATAAAATTAACGTAGTAGTGGTTTTGCCTCAGTTAATGCCTGTTATCTGTAGTATGTTTGTTTATGGTGCTGTAAATGTGGCTCTAAGCGCCTGTCAGTCCGTTGTGTTCAATATATTGACGTTTCCACTGAGCATCTGCAGAAGCCACACGATCCCAGTTCCTCGTCTGTTACATCAGCGATCACCGACTCAAAATAAACTGGTCAATTTGCCACAATGAAAACTAATGAGGGTCAGGCAGACATGGCCCGCAGCAGCAGCACTAACAGCCCACAAAAGGACTTGAATGAGCAAATCAAATGAAAATAATCGAGGGAGTTGAGACAAAAGCTTTTACATGCTGTCCTAACTTTATCTATTGCCGACTTGTTCCTATCCAGACACATGCGGGATGTTATGATGTCATTTTTAGGTTTTACAAACTGTTTAATAGTGTGTAGTAACTGTATGTATTGCAAAATAGAATACATAAAATGACATGCAACTTTGTATGTGCTAATGTTGCGCTCCAGGCAACTGCTAAATAGTAAATTTAGCTGAAACAATTTGAGGGAGGAACTCTCTTCAAGGGGGAAATATCCAAGTTGCCTAGAACAACTAACTGACAGCCCACACGGCTCTACTCGGAACCAGTTATTCTAAAGCAAATTCCCTTGTCACAAAATTTGATATTTTTGCTGTCTGTTGTGCACGGACTCCATTATATTCTTTGTTTAACCCAACAATGTCTAAACCTGATCCCATTCTCCAGTCGTGTCCCAGAGCACTTTTAGGATTTGGACAGATGGCCCCTGAAATAAGAAGTGTGTCTGATTTAAACACTCTTGAGCATTTGATATTGACTCTGCCACTCCTTCTGTGGCGGTAAGTGGGACGGGCAGATGACAGGGCGCCACTGGGGGACCTCTTAGTGGACCTGACCCCCACGCTCCCCCGGGGACCCCGCGCTGACTCCTCTAAACTGAGCTCCATTGAAACACCATCATCTGGCCTTGTTCAACATTCGATTAGACGCTAGAGAGAGGCATCATGCAGCTGCCGTAGCTCCGCTCTGTGTTTTTACTGATATGACCCGCCTCGTTCTTGATGTCGCATATGTAATGTGTTGGTGACAGAAAGTGCAGCGGGGGTTAGCTTTTACCCATCAGGATATCGTTTAATTATGGCTTTTTAGACCTTGCTATTTTTAGTTGTATGCCCTAAAAAGAGAAATCGTGTGGCTACAATTACTGCATATACTGTACATGTAACTACAAAATATGAACTACTATAACTGCTATTTCGAGGTATGCATTGAGTCACGTGACCATAGGCAAAAATCACTGAAGAGGGCACAGCTGGTATTTTAACTAATAATAATAATAATGTCTTGTATTTGTATTGCGCTTTACAAGCCTGTGTCACAAGTTTCCAGTGGTGGGCTGTAACAAAGTAAATTTACTTAGCAGTAATAAGAGCTATCTGTACTTTATTTGAGTAGTATTTTTGTTGACAACTTATTACTTTAACTCCACTACATTTGTAAAAAAAAAAGCTCTTTTTACTCGTTACTTAGGGAGAGCAGACAAGTTGGTCACGTCAGGGTTTTTTCTCTGATTTAATATCATTATCATGTCCACTCCAGAACAGAAGGTGGCGCTTGAACTTTGAAGTTTCTGAATATGTAAAGACTAGGGATGCAACAATTCATTTTAATCATGATTCGATGGTTAGTTTTATATGAAGGTCATGATTCAATTCAATACATTTTTTAATATTTGTTTTATTTAGTTAACAAGCAATAATAGCAGAAAAACAGAATGACACTATCTGAAAAACATTTTACCTAATCATTATTTGATAGTGATTGGATTTACAAACCTGCCATTGGACACTTTAATTAGAAAAGAATTAGACTTTAGATTGTGAAAGTTTTTGTTTCATGTGGATTGGCCCAGGAATTACACAGAAATTAGCAATAAACTAAGACTAGAAACCTACATTTTGACAGTTACCGCCTCAATGTTAAACTAGAAGCTGCTTTGATGTCACATGATCCCGTTTCATTTCAATGTCCGCTGTGTGACTCCGGTCTGGGTAACGTCACGGTGGATTCTTTAGTCCTGACATCACAGACCGGCCCCACAGCCTCACACGGCCATGACGGGGACAAAAGCCTTTAATCTGAACTCCTGTTGTCATGGCGATGGACGGGGTGTGTCAGTGCGCAGGCATAACCATTCAATAATATTTGGGCACGATCACACTTACTGTTGTGCTTGTTGGTGCTGCAGGGTTTTGTACGAAAAATGAAAAACAATGAAATAATATTGGATGAAAAAGGATCCAGATTACAGCCCACATTAGCGGCCAACATAAGCTAACTTCTCTTTGAACAAAACGACTACAAGTGGTCCGATCAACTCGACAATTGAAGAAAATTCAAATGGTACACCGCTCTGGAAAACATACCTCTTTTAGTATTATTAAAATATGAATATAGAAAGTGTGTTTATTGGATTTTCTTATTCATAGTCCATCTACCTCTTTCGCTCTCCTGACCAGCCCAGTGTCTCACCCTTACTGTCATACCCTTACACAGACATTACATATCAACAAAATAATGTTTATAAGCCTTTATTAGGCAGGATATGTACATTTTAAAGTCTAGTACTGACACATTAAACACTATTAGAAACTAGGCTGCACATTATGTCACTAAAACATCACATTATATACAGTAGGTGAAGCCACAATATATCACAAAATCAAACAAAATTGACACTAGGGCCTGAACGATATGGATTTTTGGGGTGTGATACCGATGAAGAGAGTTGGAAAGACAGATAGCTGATATACAGTATATAGGTCAATATGATTACTGATTCAATTTGCTTCAAATATCAATTTTTAAAAATCTCCCAGATGGTTAAACATTTATTACTATAACAAGGTTTCAATAATATAAATAAACTTTTCACTTTTGTAACACTTTTTGAAAGGCTTGTTTAATTAAATAGTTTCATAATGTCCTAATAAAGAGCCGCTTGCTTAGCTTCAGGTCAAGCTGCTGATGCCTGGAAACCTTTAGGCTTTTTAATGCACTGAAACTGTTACACAAAAAATATGGACTCTACACCTTGGGACTTTTTCAGGCTGTAAAATGAATGTATTGACTGAATTTAGGGACAATTTAAGCTTTCCTGATGAGGGATAACATTATAGTTGTGCTCAAAATTTATACATTTCACAGAATATGAATGGTAACACAAAAACTTTTATTTCACTCATGGTTAGTGGTTGTGTGAAGCCATTTATTGTCAAAAAACCTGTTTACACATCTCAACTAGAAACTAGCCAAATGTCCCGATCAAAAGTTGACTTATTGTGCATCTTGAAACAAACATACATTTTGTCAGAGAGTCCTGTATTTCAGCTGAAGTGAGTTTTTCTTTGCTCCTGAACAGTTTCCCTGGCAGTTGTTGAAGGTCATGTAAACGTTAGATCAGGGACATTGGAGTAGTTTCTGTTTCATTATGATTTCAAAAGAGTAAACTCAGTTCTTTTACAATAAATGGCTTTGCACAACCACTAACATGAGTGGATAAGAAGATTTTTGTGGTATCATTCATATTCTGTGAAAAATGCCAAAAAGATATAAAACGTTATAAAATGTATATAAAAAGGTATATAAACGTTGCAAATGTTTTCAATATTGTGCATCCTTAAAGGCACTATACCTGATTTATTTTATTACAAATACTGAAAGAGGGAGTGAGAAAATTAAATTGATGGCAGTTTTCCTCACTCGTTTCTAAAATCCCATTTCTTCACAGGGACGAGTTTATGATCACATTTCACAACTTGCAGGATCACTTTTCAGGGCCACTGTCATCAATCACAAATGCAAGAGAAGTAGCCTGTAAATTCATGAAATTGCCAAAAATGCTTTATATTTAGATGCTCAGTATTATTTCCATAAATGACGGCGTTTACAATGTACTAAAGGAGGACAAAACAAATTTCATTCCACTACTCGAAAAACAAAAGTGGTATAGTGCCTTTAACAAGCCAATAAGATACATTCAATAACATACATACATTCCTGTGAGTGTGTATGTGTGTAAATATTTGAAAATAAAAACGATCTTCTAGATGAGATTACTGCTTCAGGCATCAAACAAAATCCAAATTTGCATACATTTACTCCCACTTGTCTGGCAGACCACAACAGGCAGACTGGTGGGCATGCTTTGTGAAGAAAGAATCACCAAAACGCACAGCCAACAGCTATTACGCGCTGGTTATGAATATGAACCATGATTAATCGCCCCGTCTCCAGAATCACTCATTACTGTGTCGTTAAATGGTGTCTGAGTGGTGCATGCTGGGAGACGGACAATACAGTCCTCCACGCCTCTGTCCCGTGAATCATCTGCGTACATTAACCTGCACTCCCCGCTGTCGCTGCCTGTTGCTAGGTAACCGGTGGTCAGAGGTCAGCCCCGCAGACAGGAGCCCCACGTTCCTGTCTGGGTGTCATTGGGGGCAACACTATCAAACGATCAGCGCGTATGATTTATGATGATGGAGCGGCTGAGTCAGGTCTGAGTATGTGGGCCACGCAATATCCTTTCTGGTTATGGGGAGACAGGGAGTGTGCATATGGGGCATCTCTACAACTCTATGAGAGAAACAGTTTTTCAAAGGAATTTCCAAAAAGAAAATCAAGCAATGTTGTTCTTGTACATCAGTACATTGAAAAACAGGAAATTGTGAAAAAAAAAACTTTTCGCCTTTTTATTGATTATGAACAGGTTAATTGCTGTTTTACATTACTGGGACAGTAATGTTCCCGAAAGTTTAAACTTTGAAGAATCTGATTGTTAAAGGTTGTGTGGTGGTTTTCCCGTGTAGTTATGGAAACTTGGAAATGTATGTTTGCGCCTATCTCACATCCCCACCCCTGGCTCCGCCCACCCAGGAATAGAACAGGCTGCACTGATGCTCCTCAGTCAGAAGAAAACAAACATGCTAGAGCTGCTCATATGGAATACACACCTCTGTTTTTTTTGCTGCCGTCGCACAAACGTTTGGCAGCTAATTTTCCACACAATCAGAGATAAAGTTTGCCTGTGGTGGTGACCATACTTTCTACCAAAAAATGCTTTTGTTTGGTGCGATAGTACTAGTTTTATATTATATGTTTGCTTGTTTTCTGAGATAAATTTTAGCCTTGACACTGTGTATTGTTGACTGAATGTTTGCTTTAGGGGTCTGAATCCATTCTGCAGGTTTTGGACCAGAAATGAAATCGTTTCTATTTTTAAGTCACACAAGATTAGACCCAAGTATATGACAACTGCAAGCATTGGTGAACATTGTCAACATAGAGTGCTTAGACACAAGTGACATGGGCAAACTAAGGTCAGGCCAAATGTTAGTGTGGCAGGTCCAGCATGGCACCACCATCAGTGTGGTCAGATCAGATACTAAATAATTCCACTGTGGCCTTTTGGAGTCTATGAGGGACAAATCTGAACAGCACCTGCTATGTAGCATGTTCTAACCTCTAACCTTTTTACCCCAGGAGCTGCTTTTATGTAATAAATATGGGAGAGAGATACTTATACTTCGTAGAAACATGTGAAACTGATTTATGCAGAGTTCTCCTGTGTTGAAATTTCATTCAAAACAATTTATAATTTATACTTTACTATTAAATCAGGGTTTATACAGGAAGCAGCAAGTCAAATTTAATGCTTTTTAATGCCATTTTAATGCCCAAATACTACATTTTCAATGCCACAAATCAGTGCACATTCAATATAAATTTCCATATTCAATAGAAAATTTTATAGAACGGAGAAATCTTCTACAGAAAGTGTATAATTTCTTCCAAAACTCCAGGCTAGGCCCTAATTTTTGTATTTTTGACAAACTTCTGCTGTAAAAGTAGAACCTTTGACAAAATTCATTTAATGCTTTTAATGCTTTTTAATGCCCCGCAGAAACCCTGTAAATAGTTAAATGTTTGGAAGGTGTGTTCAACATGTTCAGAACAAAACGAAAATGCATCTAAAATGTGACTTATCAAGTGTACTGTCGGTAGAAATGGAGAAAGAGCTACTTGGAAAAGGCTGGAGAGCGACAAGTAGCACAAAAGCTACTTGTTGGAGATTGTTACAGAGAAAAGAACTTTAGTAATCCCTTATTTTTTCTTTTCACATGCAGTAGCTGTCATAATTGGTCCAACAATAACCAATGTACATAGAATACTGCTGCATGAAAATCAATAGTCCCTACCTTCAGGCTGTTTGGTTTGATGCATCTGATGAAGTACGGGTTTGAGGAGCTGAGAGTGGCCATCAGGGAGTGAAGAGAGTCCTGCAGCACAAGAAGGCTCACCATTAGGAGATAAAGGTTTGAACTTCGTTATCATTGTGACCCCTGGGCTCTGTTTCAATATCCAGTCGATATAGAATAAAATAGAAATACTGCTGACAATAGGTAATCCAGACGGGTCAGGGGTGAGTGAAGGAGGTAATGGTTATTCAAGGCACCAAAGCTTGTTTCTGCAATTCTGACACACAATCATATACTAGAATAATCTAAATAATAGATAGAGCCAGGTTTGTATTGTTGACATTAGATATGAGTAAATGAGTAATTGCAATAGTAACAGTATGTATATATCATGTTGTATGTGACTGACTGACCTTAAACTGCGAGCTGACCGTGGGCCGGCGGTGCTTGGTGCTGCTCTTCAGAGTGTCCTGTTTGTTCCGGCTCAATACGTGCTCAAACAGGTCGTACACAAAGTCCAACCTGGGACAGACAGACAGTCACATGACCTCAGAGCACATCAGGAGACAATTTGAGGGGCTGATTTTACAACAAGTTTTAATTTATCTTGTTCATTACTGTATCTTTAAGTAGTAATGTCATTATGTTGAAAGGTAATCAGACAGACCTGCTCTCTCGGAGGAGGTTGAGGATGTCGTCTCTAAAAGTGTCTCTGTTTTTCTCCAACATCCCTCTGACGTCGTACACCACCTGAAAACAAAACCATACGCTACTGTTGAAAGCCAAATCGCTCTGAAGTATGTCATCAAGTCTTTAAAGGTGCATTGTGGATGTTTGTATCTTTTTAGTGACCCAGTGGCTGTATGGGTGGTTAGCATCACAGCGGACTAGGGTGACTGGTAGGTTTTCACCAGAAACCTCCAGAGATTCTGGAGCGTCATAAAGGCCACTGTGATGAAAAGTAAAGGTGCCACGCTAACCACCCATACAGCCACTAAAGGTCAAATACACACTAATATCAAGATTTTTTCACATAAAAAAATCCACAGTGCACTTTTAAAGCGCATTTGACACATTAGACATTTTCTTTTACTAAAACATAGATATTACAACTATACTGAAGGTTTTGCTAAATTTCCTGGTTTTACATTTTTTGAGGTGGGACTTTCTTTGTGAATGAATCTACACAGAATATCTACAAATATCTATCTAGTCTGTCTGTTTACATTATTACATGCAAACTGATGTTAAAACCGAACAATTAATAGTTATCTTCACCTAAATAAAATGCGGCTGAAGAGAATAACTCAAGAGGTCGATAGGTGAAAGTCCAATAGGAGTGATCACTGTTATTGTTTTCTTCCACAATTTTCAGCGGATGTTTGGGCGAACGGTCGGCAACAGCTGATGCATTCAGACGTAGCGCTGTTTATGTAAATCACAGATACAACGCCAGAGAAGCAATCCTCTCTTTGTGAACAATGTTTTTGCCTATCATAGAACTATTATTTACTAGTATTATTTATTAAAAATATTCACTTTGCCTACCAAAACCCCGGACGTGACGACATCGCGATCACTCGTATTGCCTTTTGAGGACAAAATACTGCAAGCGGACAGCAGCCATATTTTATTTGTTTTGTTTTGTTTATTTGGTTGGGACAGTGCATGCACAATGCATGTAAACACACCACTCTGGATTGTAGCCTTGGGCTAATTTCCATCTGTTGTTTCCACATTTGCACTCACAAATTCACTCTCATTCATCCTGACCTATTGTACATGTTTTTAGTGGTAGGGGAAACC
>OMNZ01019811.1:0-12626 GCA_900303255.1 Lesueurigobius sanzi | reverse complement strand
CTCTGACCATAGCTCTGAGGCCCTCACAGAACAGCTGTAATTATACTGAGAGTAGATCACACACAGGTGGCCTCTATTTAATCATTAGGGCAAGGTGTGAACATTCAGCAGTCATTAGGAATGTTTTAAAGGCAATTTAATGCACTCAGAAAAAGCTGTATGAATACTTGTGCACGCCCCACTTTTCACTTTTCTATTTTTAAAATAATAACAAAATCATGTATCATTTTGCTTTCACTTCACAGTTGTCTGTTACTTGTGTGTGAACTTCCAGTAAAAAATTCAAAATAAAATATTTATGTTTATGGTTGTAAACCTGACAAAATGTGCAAAAGTTCAAGGTGTATTAGTACTTTCAAGAGGCACTGTAAGAAGTAAGTAAATTTGCCCTTGATTAACTCGTTTTAAGAAAGCTGCCAGTGGGATAAGTTTTTTACTCATAAATTAAGACAAACTATCCATCAACAAACTTATTTCAATTAAATTAAGATCATTTTAAAAGTAATTTTGAATGCGATGAGATCTTTATTTCTTCATTTAAGTAAAAATCTTACCCCACTGGCAGATTTATTGTAATTAATTCCGTCGATCTTTGCTTATAAAGTGCTTTTCATACAAGAATGTAACACAATGGAAGCGCCTTACAACCCAGAATTAATCCCCTTTCCCCGGCCCCCACGAACATCCACCCGTACACACAAAGAGGCACACCCCCCCATGCACCCAACCTCCTGACTCCCACGAGCACCCACACACACCAAGAACCATTCTCCTTCCCCGGCACATTCAACGCCAAAACATCCTACTCAAAATCACACAATAATTAAAGGATATTAAAGATATTAAAGATAGATCTGTTCAAATTTGGTCTTTATATGTAAAACAGTTTTTCATCGTAGGCAAAGATTCTTCAGTCTTCATCTGTACTCTGTAGTTGAAGTGTAGGACGTTTTGATCTTAGTCCAAAGATCGTCATCAGCTTAATAAAGACTTGAGCGCGCTCGTGGGTCTCTTAAGAGTAAACCAGAAGGATTGCGATTCATGAATCACAATGGAAGACTCAGGTATAAGTTGGAACCAATCTACAACAACTTATTGAGACAGAAACCTATTGACAATAACGACCTTAGAGTGAAAACCATCTCCACTGTCATGCTAAAGAGCCTGGACGACTGGGCGCAGCAGGGCCATAAGGGAGTGTCAACAACCTTAGAACTTAACCCAGGGTGAGACAATAGAGAGGTAACGAGCGCTATTTAATTATAAATAGGCTAAGATGTTTTCCTAACTTTAGTTCCAAGAGAGGAGAGACTTAGAGGTTAACTCCTCCTTCTGGTTTACGCTTAAGAGACCCACAAACGTGTTCAAGTCTTTATTAAGCTGATGACGATCTTTGGACTAAGATCGAAATGTCTTACACTTCAACTACAGAGTACAGATGAAGACTGAAGAATCTTTGCCTACGATGGACAACTCCTGTGCAACTGAGAACCTACACAGGTTTGGCCCTTTGCCCGCTAATCCAGTCCCCCGTTGCCTAGTTTGGCCCTCCATGGAAAA
This sequence comes from Lesueurigobius sanzi, assembly GCA_900303255.1. Lineage (NCBI taxonomy): Eukaryota > Metazoa > Chordata > Actinopteri > Gobiiformes > Gobiidae > Lesueurigobius > Lesueurigobius sanzi. The sequence goes on along the minus strand of OMNZ01019811.1, from coordinate 11,066 downwards.
AAAGCTTTGGGCATCCCTGCATTAGGCCATGATAATCACTAAAATGTAGGACAAATTTACCTATTTCCAGAAAATTTGACTAATTTCAAGATCACCTTTTGCAGTGTGAGGGATACAGGAACGTCTGGAAACCACTGATGTGAATGGAAAGTTGAGTTTAACATAAGCATTGACATGCAGGGTTCATGCAGAGACCGTTCCATAAGGCTGGAGACTGGAGGCTACCTCCACACGTTACCGGCAGTAATTGGTAAAAACTGCCCACTGCTTTGAAACTTTTCCCAACAGTTCATAAGTTGAAATGATAAGCATTAGGTAAAGGTAGCTAAAGACCCTTTGGGTTTTGAAAGAATGAAATCCTTCTTCATGCTAAATTATTAGCATGAAGAAGGATTATTATATTAGAAGCCATGCACAAGAGCCTGACTGGAAAGCTTTTCTTCATCCAATCAGATGGACTCTGCATGTAAACAAAACGTGCCGAGGCTACGCGGCCTGTCATTTTTCACTTTGTCCTTGGCCATGCATGCTGCTCACTCAGGGTGCACTGGCCACTCAGTGATTACCTGAGCCTACTTAGAAGTTCATTGATATCCAGAGACTTAGGCATAAACCTAGGAGATCTGCATGGGACAAATATTTTCACACACAATCCTTCAGACAATCAAAGATAAGTCGATCTAAGACTTTCTCAAAGTACCTGTTGGTGTCTTTGAGCCCAACGTAGGCTTGTTTGAGTTCATCAGCGTCCTTGAGCTTCGACACATCTTCAGCAAAAACAGAGGGCTCAGTCATGGTTTCCTGTAGAAAGAAAAAGAACAGTTTAACGGTATTTACATGAATACAAAATAATAGGAAAATCAAGTTAATGCATTCACTCTGCTCCATCTGCATCATATGAGCTGCTAATATATTTATCATAAACTAGAGAGTACTGGATACTTTAAAGAAGGGGCTTGAGCTTTTAGAAAACCAAGCAAAAATAGTTGAGATGGAGCTCACATCATTTACTTCAGGTTACCATAGCATGGAAATAGAACTATATTACATGCAAACTCCAGCCGACAAGGCTATAATGTAAACTGTACACAACAGTGAAGTTATTGCAATTCAATCTTTGAATCCATTTACAAAGGCAAAAGGTAAAGACAGGGGAAAAGCAATGGCTGCTATGGAGTGTGTTAGTTGGAGTATGCTAGTGCCTTAAGCTGGCCGCACACCACAGGATTTCAATCTTTTGACCCCACACACACGCACGCACGCACACGCGCACGCACACGCACACGCACACGCACACGCACACGCACACGCACACACACACAAGGACAGACATGAGGACACACATACACACACATGAGGAGTCCCACCACAGATCATGCCATGAGAGATTTTATTGAGCCACGCCTCCTCAGACTCAGAAATACTAGAAATCTGGCTAAAAATCCTCCAGTGTGTGGGCAGCTTTAGATACATGTAGATCCTGAACTTGGTCAAAGATTGTTCCATGTCGTGGATGTTATGTCAAAGGAAAAACGGTTCACATGCAGCACAATGTTGCAGAGCAGATGGATGCAGCTGCATTTGGAAAACAGTGTTTAAGAAGGTACAAAAAACACTTTGTCAATGCATTCCCAACTCAAAAAACAGTACCTTCTCATCCTGTTGGCAAGCATGGATGGAGGAGAGAAGGTGTGGACAGTAACATTAGACACACACTGAGTACAAAGTGAATAATGAAAATACATTTTTAAATCACTAAAGATGGATTTAAGGACTGCGGAGTCTTTTCGAAATGTGCTCAGAGCAGCGTCTACTGTGGAGATGGGAGAATCTTTGTACCTTGTGATGGAAGGCTTCCTTTTGGCTGACCAGCTGTGAGCGCAGAATAAGCACCTCCTCCTTACGCACGTCCAGCTCCTCACAGGAGGCATTGAGCTGGTCCAGGAGCACCTTGTACGCGGGGGACCCTGGGGCCCCGGTGTTGGCAGCCTTATCACCCAACAGGCTACGTCTCATCTCCGCCAGGTCATGCTTCAACTTCTTGTTCTCAGACTCGAGTTCCTGACGCTTTGAGAGGGTATAAGGATGAGTTAAAAATGGCAGCATAAAAAGGAAAATACAGCCTATAAAATGAATAGCTTACTTTGAGGGACTCGTACTCAAGTTCTGCCCCACGAGCCTTTTTGAACTCTGCGTCATCCTGAAAAGAGAAAAAGGTTTACCAATCATTTTAACTACTCTGTTTTCAAAAGTCATCTTCTCGCTGTGCCTTTCTTACCCTGGCTCTAGCCCGCTGGTACTGGTCTTCCTTGTTTTCCAGCTCGTTGCGCAGAGACTGTTTTTCTTGTTCCAGTTCTGTGAGACGTTTCTGCAGCTTGAGAGTGAGGGATGTGTCTAGACCTCGCGTTACGTCCTGCACAGGAGGACACAAATGTTAGGCCAGAGAGTTGAGGGTTTGCTCTACTGGAGGCTCAAATGTCAATAAAGCTGGCCTACTTCTCTGGGTCTGGTGCCGTCTTCCGGTTCGGTGTATTCGGAGTTGAAGGTATACTCGGACTCGTTGCTGCTGTGAGTGGAGTCTGTTCTCCTGTGCCCAGGCTTGGAGATGCTCTAGTGAGAGAAAACATCACATTGGACAATCTTGGCCATGTATGAAACGTGGAAATCTTTTGCAGCGAGTAAAACAGACAGTCACTACTCACCGAGGAATGTGCCATCACTTCCTTCAGGTCGTCGTACTTGTCCTCCAGACGAAGGTGTTCGGCCAGGAGATTCTGGTAACGAGAGCGCTCCTCGTTCAAATCCGTCTCCAGCTGCTGAGTCTCCTGTGCTATCGCTCGAGCCATTTTCTCTGTGAACAGTAACACATTCATTCATCTTTTGTCTATGTGTTGCTCTGTATTTTTTATCTATGTATTGTTTTTAATGCTTAACTTGCCTGTCATCTGTTGACTCTGTTCCTGAATCAATCTGTTCAAATCGTCCTTCTCTTTCTTCAGCGAACCATTCTGCTCTTTGAGTTCTGACACCATCTAAAAACACAACAGATACATGTTCAGACCTCACCACCATCATCATCATCATCATCAGACATATTTTAACGCTCTTTGTCTAAAAGTTTCATTCTAGACTACGACAGAGTTGTAAATACACTGCCACTATGAATGTATACCTTCTAATCTACTATTCCCTATTCTCACCTGACGTGAGCCAACCATTTGCCATTTTTCCCCATGATGATGATCTCTCCTAGATTGAGGGAAGATACGGTGCCATTTCTGATAAGTATTCATGCAAATACTGTAATCTAATACGTTTTACATTTAGAACTAAGCTATAAAGTTCACAAACATGCAACACCTGCAAGAGTACTTTAAGTCTTACTTTTTCCATTTCTTTCCTGTAGTTTTGAGCCGAGTCCTCAATAGTTTTCTTTTCATGTTGTGTAGAGACCAGCTCTTTCTTTAACCTCTCCAGTTCCTCCATGAGTGTTGATAATTGGTTAGCTTTATTTCTGGCATCTTCTTCTGCACCATGTAGCCGTTTGAGCTCAGTCCGCATCCGTTCACTTTCTGTTGTGTATGAGCTTTCTACACTAGCCAGCCTCTCGTTGACCAAACGGTTGTCCTTGGTCTAAAGAATAACATCAAATGTTAGAGACACAAAATGTGTAAATAATAAACTTAAGAACTGACAGAAGAAAAGGAAAAACCTGTTCGTCGATTTTCCTCTGCAGCTGCATGATTTTGTTTTCCATGCCTTTGTTGAGTTTTTTGAAATGTTCCACAGAGCGAGCCTCGATCTTGAGTTTTTTGAGCTCGCGCCTGGCCTTCATCCTGCGAATGCAGCACTGCAGGTAAACAATGGCGCGGAGGCAGCGCTTGTACCAACATCGGGCCAACCAGCCACGGACGTGCTTTTGTATGATGACAACCTTGTGCTCCCGCAACAGCTGCAGACACAAACAAATGCTTATGAATCAGATTGTTCTGAGTAAGGGCAACACAAACTAGGGCCGTGCAATTAATTGAATTTTGATCACGATTTCGATTCTTGAGCCAAACGATCCCCAAATTAATAAAATCGAGTTGGAACGATTCTTTTGGCTTTTTTTTTTTTTTTTTTGCACGATTCTTTTGGCATTTGATGCAGGGGCGGAGCAGAGAAACTCATGTTTTTGCTTCTGAACTCAGGTAATTAGACACATTTCTACAGTTTTTTTTTTTTTTTTTGCCGAAATGCTGAATAAATGCATTTTATTTTCAAACTCAAAAAGAATCGTTGGAAGAATCGTGATTTCAATCTTGAACAAAAAAATCGTGATTCTCATTTTTTCCAAAATCGAGCAGCCCTAACACAAACATATAAGTTTCTCCCAGTTTTTACCGCTAGATATTTCTGCCGGGCCAGGTAAGCTCTGAGGACTCTCTGCATGGCCAGAGCTGCTGTCTGCTTCTGCCTGTAGCGCTTCCTCTCCACATACATCCGCTGGTACTTCTGGATAATAGTCGCTGCCTGAGTGCGCCGCAAGAACTTTGCCAAGCTGTAGACCAGTAAGGAAGGAAGAGTGTGTCACATTTGACTTTCATGAAGATGTTTATAAAAACCCACCCACTGCTCGTTATCGGTCTGCACCCTGAGAGACTTTAACCGCTCACAGTAAAGTGAACTTCATACATGTTTTACAAAGTAAGTTTTGGTGTACAAACCAGCGCGCCTGGTATCCTCGGGTGAACCTCTGGATGGTGATAGCAGCCTTGCGCTGACGGAGATACTTTTTCCGTGCGAGCCAGCAGCGAATGGTTTTCTGGATGCGGATACATGCAGCGCGCAGTTTGTCTGCCCTGAGCTTCTCCAGATAAGCCACCTGGCCTGCTCTGAAGAAGATCTTTGTTTTACCAAACTGGTATTTATCTTGATCCTGGAAAACACAAAATGGTGAGTGTTTCATTTGTGCCATTGTATTTGTTAGCACATTATCTTTACCTCCACCAGTTTCTCCAGGACATTCCTGCAGGTTAATTTTTTGTCTGGGAGGACATCCTTCTGCTTCATTAAGACTCTGTATCGACTAAAGAACTCCTGATATGTCCATCTAGAACAGACAGTAAGCCGTTCAGCAGCAGGAAAAACATTTACAACTTCCCATTTAGTTTGTAAAATAATATTGAACAATTTGTTATACCTGGATGGGAAACCTGCTGCAGAGATGCGAATGGTTTCCAGGACACCACAGGCTCTGAGCTGCTGCACGGCGCGTTTGGGATCAAAACTAACAAGTATACAAAATAAATAGTAAAAAGAAAAGTCAAATCCACCAGTATAGCACAAACATGTCACATAATATTCAGTGGTGAACACTTTGATTTATTTATTTAAGACATGTCCTTAAAAGCAGGCAGAACCATAATTAGGAGGAAACTTACGAAAAGGCCATCTTGAAGTCATTGGGCTTGATGCAGCGAACATAATGTGGGGTTGTAGCATTCAGAGTTTCCATCAGCATTTGAAGAGAGTTTCGGAACTACCAGTACAAAAATAATGTTATTTAAAAATCCATGTACTGTAGGTAATTTAATCCATTTCTGTTTAAATATAAGTGTATGCTCATAGATGCTAAAGGTGTAGTAACAGATGAAAAACAACCTGGCAGCCGACGGTCTTCTTGTGCTCCTTGCTGCTTTTGTCTCGACTCTTATCAGGTTTGACACTGAGTCTGGTTCGGCCGCCCGTCCCAGGGACCTGACCAGTCGGACTTGTGGCTTTCTCCCCTTCATCCTGGAACAGCTCCACTAACAATTTGAACTGGAAATATTATAACAGTAGTTAGTAAAATATATTTGAATCCACGTTAAATCCTTTTTGAGGCGAAACTGCTGGGGTTACAGCAAAACAAATCATAATGATTACACACTGGTTTCAGTAATGCTACAGAATGTTCCATGATTTATTATTAGTCAAATTTGCTATTGTATTAATATACATAGTAAATGTTATATTGTTAAACAAATTAGGTAATTATTTCATTTAAGCTGCCAAGTACCATATAACCTTGCGGTTATATGAGGAAGATGTTGTGTTATGTGCATAAAGGTCTTCCTGTGATGCTCAGAGCGCTGCCATGCTGCTTCTTCCTCCAGCAACATGAACAGAAGAATTATCACCCGTGTCACATCACACTTCCTCTCCCCAAAATGCAGCAGTCATACAACACAAACAGTATTTCCACAGTGCTGTTAGTGAGACAAACACACATGAGAATGACGTGAACCAGCTTTGAAGCAACTCCTGGGTTTACCTTCTGCAGATGTGGAAGGATGTCATGATGAAGACACAACCATATAAACATAAATAACACATGAAAACACAATGAGCAACAAATACAACAGGACTCACTCCAGAGATATATCTGAAACTGAACAGATATGGGCTTCAAATGACCTCATTTATTTACAACAAATGTTATACCACATCCTAAAGAAGGCGCAAGCCGACACGCGTTGGTGTGCTTTTTAATGTCTAAAGCCCTGGAATAAAGGCTTCACTATTTTTTGCAAAAGATGAGTGCCTGGACTCTTTCTCTTTGTTAACTATTGAAGTTCCTCTCTCCAACGTCTGTTTGCTGGATACCAGTAGCTCCCTGTTACAATTGCTTTTAAATGTTATACCATATTTGAAAAAGCCAACATGGACATGACAGGCTACCTGCTGTTGCGCCGTAGAGCCTTACCCACTTTGCTCCTGTTCAGGTTTGTCAAAATGTCCAGACGAGACTTTAATCAAGTGAGCAAACGTATGGTATCAGTGAGCGCACCCTCAACAGGGTTTAAAAGCTTAGGCCTCGTCACCATAAACAGGATTTACTCCCACTTCCTCATCTGTCACACGTGTGATGTTAACTCATGTGATGAGGAGCATCAATGGCACATGGATCATGTCTCTTTTCATCCATATCATTTTTCCAGGCAAAGCAAAAGTGCCTGAACATGTATAAATGTTATTGCTTGTTCCTCTTATGTTTTTGTTTTTTAATTATGAATTCACAAGAACATGACTGTCACCCTCTCTGAAACAATTTACAAGAACATAAAGATTTTTCAAACAAATCTCTGTTCTGACTCACAATGTCCAGTTATAGTCAGCAGAGGGTGCTACATTATAACACTTTCACACTGTCTGCATGTCCATTTCAGATTATGATTACAGGAGGTGTAATGTAAGGCTGGATATAGAGCAGGCCATAAATACTGCATCCTGAATGCTGTTCTGAATATAGTCATGTGTGCACGTGTGTGTGCTCGGCTCACCTTGCTGGCTTTCAGTACGTAAATTTGGTCTTCATTTACTGTGTCCTTGTTCTTTGCCAGGAAACCCTCGCACTGATATTCTACCTAAAACAAAAATGGCATGGGCATTTAAAATAGCATGGGCAATTAAAATAGTCACATAAATAGTCTTTTTGTGTACACCATAATGTAGAGGGAGCAAAGCCCACCTTGTCAGCAAAGTGCTGTATAATGAAGGCGCGGTTGGACATGCGTGGCTTTTCAAACAGAGAACAAGTTTTGAGGTGGGTGTTGTACAGTTTCTGTGCCCAGGAGTCATCAGAACCTTTAGGCATCTGAATTCAAAAAAAGTAAAAGATGATCAGACTTTTCCCCATACTAAATAACATTTAAAACATGTTTGAAATAGCAAGGTAATGAGTATTTCCACAGTATTGTATTGTGAATGGTATCACCATCTGGACTGCCTCAAAAGTCAACAAACCATAAATGACTTTTGAGTGCTTTGAACAGATTCGAAGTGAAGTGAAGTGAAGCGCTTTATTTGTCATTATACAATGTACAACGAAATTACATAGATCAGATGGAGGGTAGATCCTGACTCATCCTGATTCATATGTTGGAAATAGTTTTGTAATATACATGTACACATCTGGTTACAGTTCAGTAAATAGTACCTACCTTCTAAATAAATAATAAACCATACCTTGCACTCTTCGTCCAGAAGGTCAAGGATGCCCATTTTGGCCTCTATGAGATTAATGCAGGGTTGATTGTCATAGAAATCAATGAGAGTCCAGGGAATCTGCTCCTTCATGTACTCCTCCTGCTCCAACTTGAAGACGTGCTGTAAACATAAACAAGAGTCATCTCCTGCAATAGTCCAAAAGGTCCTCCGAACAGGACATTGTATACTCCACAGCACTCACCATGTTGAACTGTTGCTGGAGTTTCTCATTTGCATAGTTTATACAAAACTGCTCAAAGCTGTTGATGTCAAATGTTTCAAACCTTTGAAAAAGAAAATTTACATTTAAAATTTGAAGGTGTATTTGTTTCTTCATCTTCTTTCCTTTTTATAATTAAACATTGCCCGTCTATGGGGGGAAACATATGGGATACTATGCGCAGAACACACCCATAGATGTCGAGGACCCCAATGAAAGAGTGTTGTTTGACATTTGCTATCAGCGCCTTATTGACATGTTCCACAATCCAGTTAAACAGCTTGGCGTAGATATGTTTGGACAGGGCATCTCTGGCATTGGTGGCTTGAAGACGTGGTAGAGTTTTGATGTAGGTCTCTGTAGCCGTCTTCAGCCTCCTGTGACACAGCCATTGGGACATGTCCTGGTAACTCACTCCCACCAGGTCACAGAACGCTGTCAGGTGGCTGTTGTTTGGCTGAGGCAGAATCATAAAGGAATCAGACATAGCACTTCCTTACAGTACAGCTGCGGATAAGAACATTACTTACAGCTATGACACTGCTGTCTGAATCTCTGTCTTTTATTTCAACATTTCCCAAATGAAGAATAGCAGCCAGCACCTGAAATAGGCCCATCTGATATGACTCATTAATCCCTGTGAGAGAAAACAAAATATGAACACAATAAGAAAACAAACAGCATTTTAACAATTGTGTTGTTAGCGGTTTCTTCATTGTTGAATGAACATGTAAGGTGGCAAGCTTTACCTAATAAAGTGAAAGCATTTCGAGTGGTACAGAGCTCCTTGGTGTCATCAACACCAACGATAACTGGATTACGACCTTGCCTAGTGTAGAGGAAATCATTTGCGTGCCCTGAATGAAATGAAAAAAGACATTAGTGCAAAGATATACTTGTGTTTGTGCCTTCTAATTCTAACTAATAACATTTGAATCATGTGAAGTAGCCCTCGTTCCAAAAACAAATGCAAAAAACGCGTAAAATTTAACTTGTATTATTAAATTTAATATTTTGTAATATAATTAGGGCTGGGTATTGCCAACAACTTCACGATACGATACATATCCTGATACAGGATCCACGGTGCGATACGTATCCGATACAAGTGCAAACCTTTATTGCACTTGTAAACCTTTATTGCTCAAAGGTTTGGAAATTAAATCCATGGTTTGTAAATGTTTTTAAATAGTCGCTTGAAATCTGTCCTGGAATATTCTAAATTGTATTGACTTGTGCCGCTGTCTTGGTCAGGACTCCCTTCAAAAAGAGATTAGTAATCTCAATGGAACTTTCCTGGTTGAATAAAGGCTAAATTAAAAAATTAAAAATTCAGATACAGCATCGATAATACAATACACATTCCAAAGAACCTGAAGAAAAATTATCTTATAGGTACAATAAATAGTAGATTTTAATTGAATAAATTTTCTTTTATAATCTGCGTATACAGGTGCCTCGATACGATACGCGTACTGTGAAGTGCTCCGTAATGATAAATTGCCGACATGATATTATTGAGCACAGCCCTAAATATAATCATTAGACCTCACGTGTCACATGTCGCCTAGCAACAAGCGCTTCGTTGCATGTGACACTATTCCATTCAGAGAGCCAGGAAGTCAGTGGGGAAGAAGGGCCAACAGCTGTCCATCCGAGAGTGTGGATATGCACCAGAGCTTTGAGGCCAACAGAGCGGCCATGACAGTGCAGAGCGCAGGTGCAGCTACACAGTGCAAGCCGCGTGAGTCCTGCTCCTGCTACTTAATCTGAACTATCTGAGCTCAATGTGTGGCAGCCATAGAGTTATAATTGAACAGTCCATTAAGTTAAGAGACAAATTTAACCAGCTACCAGTTCAGAAATACCCTCCAGCTCAGTTGTAAACCTCTCTTTATGTTGTTACTGTATGATGCCAGAGGAACAAACCCATAGTCAAAAGTAAAAAAAAAAAAAAAAACAGTCTACACCTACAGTATGGTTATACTAGGGCATGTACAGTAACAGGGTTCCCACTCTACCTGGAAAACCTTGAAAATCTGGAAAATTACCTAGTTTTTTTTCAAGTCATGGAAAACACATGGAAATTACAAAAAAGTCCTGGAAAAAAATATTTTGTCCTGAAAATATCCCTCCTCCCTTTGCTTTTCTACTTAAAATAAATGTAAGTGACACTTTGCCCACCACACTAGACTAAAGACCAGGGGTCTCATTTATAAAGCTCACGTATCTACAAAATCCCCTCAGAAGTTACGTACGTAAGGGTTCCCGTAAAGTTTGGGATCTATAAAAACACAACTTGACGTGGAATGTTGCGGCGCTGTCCGTAAACTCTGAAGCTCACGTGCCACATTTTCTAGACGTAGCAAAAGGCGACGCACGCGGTGAATGGAGATGACAGTATATGACTCTCACACAAGGCTTTCCCACGTGAGGCTTGTATTATAGATTTGGATCACCCTTGTTTGATCAAAAAATTTGCATGATTTGTTTCATTGCTGTAAAATAAAGCAATAGCCTATATTTAATAAACAAAAATCTAAGCCAACATTTGTGAATGTTTGTAATTGTAAATAATTAGTGATGCGAAATGATCAACAACAACCTTTGTGTAAAACATGTGTTATTTGTTTGTCTTTATACTTAAACGAAGCGCAGCTGCTCATCACACATACGTGCACGCGTGCATACTCGTGCACGTGCACAGACACGGGCACTGGCTCTGACTGGAGACTGAAGAGATGGTACCGTATGCACCGCGGCTCCACGGGTCCATGGCTCTCTCCTCAGTGGGATAAATAAAGTCGTCTCAATCTGACCAAACCTTTATAAC
>OMNZ01019803.1:0-14177 GCA_900303255.1 Lesueurigobius sanzi | reverse complement strand
ATAGTACAGGTTGGCCACAAAGATTACACATCACATAAACAACGTTGGCCTACACATTGTTGCTGCTGCTAACATTTATTAAATAACAAGTTAAGCCTGTAAAATAGAAATACCACCCACATGACATTTCTGTGGATAAAAAGTGAAGGCCCGAATCTGCCACAGGAGGGCGCTATTGACCTTAGCAACGCCCGCAAGTAGGTTAGTTTACCTTAGCAACCAACATGGAGGAGGTTGACGAGCTTCAGATGAAAACTGGAGAAAAACAAGCAATAAATAAGTATGTCACCGAAGAAGAAAAAGAAGCCTTACGTACCCGAGTGGAAGAGTTGAAGTAAATAAAAAAATACACGTTTATATATATTTTTTTAACCCGAACTACAAGTTATCTAGCTAGCTTGCCAGCTAGCTTAGCTAACTAAAATGCATTCAAGGCATAGCTACATAGCTAGACTTTTTTTTTTAGTTTTGTACGTCTATATACTTCATTATTATATTTCAATACTGGTGTGTTTCTGATCACAATTTTTAAGATGCTGGTACTCAATTATATTTAACTAGCTTGTTGATTTTTAGCACTCAGTTTGACGTCACGTGAGATAGTGTACTTGTCTTGACCAATTTTGTTTTCAATTATCAATATTCTTGGTTAACAAAAATAGCTACTTTTCCCCCACTGTGAGTAAATAAATAGGAAGTCACAAAAGCTTTGTGTTAATATGAAAAATAAACATTTTGTGTTTCTATCATGAGATATTTTACTCTTTTTTTTTTTTTTACTACAATTTACTTGCTCTACTTTGTGCTATTTTGATGAACAGTATTTTTTTTAGGATCCAGAATGCAGCCCTGTTGGCAGAGAATGGCATGTATGAGCAGTTCATCAGTCGTTTAGATCCACATGATTTGGTCACAGCTGAAGACCCCAGAGCAAAGAGTGGAGTAAGTTATAAATAGGGGAACACTTTCATATGAATTCATGTAAAAATGTAATGAGTACTTCTTCAGGGTCGCAGATGGAGGCAGAAGTCCCAGCCTGAACACCAGCTACCATTACAACAGAAATTTTATGTAGCCCTAAGTGAAATAACGGAAACCCAACGAGAACAGGAAAAAATCCAACAGAAAACTGAAAGAATCCATGACAGCTGCAGGGTAAGATGATAGTCATGAATATAATGATGGTTTTAGGGAACACCTTAAAGTAGTTTTGTTGTCTATTTTCTTAGGATTCAATAAAAGAGGCAGAATTACGTGAAAAGGACATAAGGAAAGCAAAGAGTGAGTTTGAACGCAGGCTGCTCAAACCTCTGAGGGAAAACAGACTGGATATACATGAACCTGAGAGGGTACTTCGGTACATCAAAGACAAATCCAAGGTAAAATACTATTCGTATGTACATTTCATGACCCTCGTATTGATTGTACGGTTATTAGTTTGCAGCATATTAAATCTTTTTTTTTTTACACAGCTCAACCAAATAGAGAAGTGTAGTATGAGGACCCAGTCGATGCAAGCCGATGAGAAGAGGCTACTGCAGCTACTTCAACAGAGGAAAGATCTGGGGAAAGCTGATTATGAGGTACAAACACATACAAGAACAGAACAAAAATGGATGTACAGTACCAGTCAAAAGTTGTACAACACTTTTCATATGTTGGCATTTTTATTTTCAACACTATTTACGTTGTAGGCATTAAACTAGGAATGAACACATGGAATTTTGTGGGGGAAAAAAAGGATGAAATAGCTCAAGGGGAAGTGTCAACAACCTTAGAACGTAGCCCAGGGTGAGACAATAGAGAGGTAACGAGCCATATTAAGTACGAATAGGCTAAGATGTTTTCCTACCTTTAGTTCCAAGAGAGGAGGGACTTAGAGGTTAACTCCTTCTTCTGTTTTACTCTTAAGAGACCCACAAACGTGTTCAAGTCTTTATTAAGCTGATGACGATCTTTGGACTAAGATCGAAACGTCCTACACTTCAACTACAGAGTACAGATGAAGACTGAAGAAGCTTTGCTTACAATGGACAACTCCTGTACGACTGAGAACCTACACAAACTCAAAATATGTTTTATATTTTTAAATTATTCAAAATTGGCACCCTTTATTCTTGGCATGTACTCAATGAGCCTCTGTGAAATGAAAACCATTTCCGGTGACTACCTTGTGAAGCTCTTTGAGAAAATGTCAAGTGTGCAGAGTAATCTAAGAAAAAAGCAGCAATTTTGACAAATCTATTTCAACCTTTTTTGTTTAAAATGTAATTCCGTATTCCAACCAAGAAGTGACAAAGGCTTGTTGGAGCCGATACGTGAGGAAGAAACTAGGAATATGTTTTAAAATAGTTTAGTATTAACCCAGTACAATAAAAGCTTTTTAGGAAATGTAAATAGAGGAATATAATGTGGGAGGAGTGCCTTTGTCTCTCGTTTTTCTCTTTAAGTTTTTGTTCCCCAAACACTAAAGAGCACCTTCCCCAAACAACTACTTCATGGTGACTTCCTGTGTCCAGTTTCTCATAATTCCATGTGTTCATTTCCTTCAGTTCCTTCAGAGAATCTACAATGTCTTAAACCAATACATAAAAAGAGAGATTTTCAAACTTTTGACGGTACTGTATGCATTTCTATCCTTAATGTGTTAAATAATTACATTGTAGGATTTTTTCCAAGACTTCAAGGATCAACATGGTAAGATAGATTTACACGGAGTTCATGTCAACAACATAAAAGCGCAGCATGCTCTTAATTCACACAAGGTCAGTCTTAATGCTTTACCTGCTCATACTGTATGCTTCTACATACAGTATTATGTATTATGAACAGGCCAATGTTTCCCCACAGGAGAAGCTGGACAGAGTCACAAGGGAATTATCAAACATAAGCAAGGACATCAAAGAGAAAGAGCAAAAACTGGCCAGACTGGAGGAGGCCATACATTGCGCTGAAGAGGAACATTTTAAAGCACAAATTGTTAATCAACACCTGAAGCAGCAGATGGCAGACTATGAGGCACCAGATACCACAGAGTACATGCTTATTAAAGAGAAACACAGGAAGCTCCAACAAAGTATTCTCACATGGGAGCGGAAAGTTGGAGTTGCTGAGGTAAACTTTTCTAATCATCCATTCAGTTTTTCCATTTTGTTGTAACAAAACCTCATCCTGGCGTCGTTTCAGATGGCCTTGAAAACCAAATCATCGCCCAAACACAGAGCCACTTTCACTCCTGTGAACAGTGCGGAGACCAGAGCAAGGAGTGGGGGGCACCGGGCCTCCGTTAAACTTCCTGACATAGCGGAACATCATGAAAAATACATATTTTAGTGAATAGAAACTTAAATATTTGTTGTGCTCGCAAAAAAATTACATGGAATTTGACATATTGGCAATGTAACCATGACTGGATACAGATATGATTACAATTTTGATAAATCGGTCAAGTTTTATTATTTTTCAAAAGCACCATACCTTATTTTTTCCTAGTAGTGGAATGAAATGTGTTTTTTCCCTCCTTTAGTACAGTGGTTCCCAACCTTTTTTTGTCTGGTGCACCCCTTTCAAAATCAAATTTAACACAACCATCAAAAAATGATTCCAAGCACCCCCTGCTAAGCTCTCGCGTACCCTCAGACCCCTGGTTGGGAACCACTGCTTTAGTACATTGTAAACTCAGACTTTTGTTGAAATAATACTGTGCACCTTTGTCATTTTCTTGACTTTGCAGGCTACTTGTCTGTGATGGTGACCCTAATGTGACCCTGCATGTTGTGAGATGTACTTATAAACTCATCTTCATGAAGAAATGGGGTTTGAGAAATACAGTTGTGGCCAAAAATTGACATACCCTTTTAATATTTTGGCCATTTTTCATTGAATATGAATGATAACACAAACATATTTTTTCCCACTCAGGGTTAGTGGTTGTGCAAAGCCATTTATTGGCAAAGAACTGAGTTTACTCTTTTGAAATCATAATGAAACAGAAACTACTCAAATGTCCCTGATCTAACGTTTACATGACCGTCAATGACTGCCAGGAAAATTGTTCAGGAGCAAAGAAAAACTCACTTCAGCTGAAATACAGGACTCTCTGACCAAATTGGACTCTGAAAAAATGTATGTTTGTTTCAAGCTGCACAATATGTAAACTTTTGATCAGGGACATTTGGCTAGTTTCAAGTTGAAAAGCGTAAACAGTTTTTTTTAAATAATGGCTTTACACAACCACTGAAGAGTGAACTAAAGGTTCTTGTGTTATCATTCATTGTAGAACAAGGCTCTCTATTTCAGCATCTGTTCTCTATGCTTAAAAGAACTGGACGTTTTGCTCCTTATCCTAAGAGCTGACCAAGTGGTCCTAATATCAATTAGGGGGAGGAGTTACCCATATTGGTCCCACCCTTCTCTGTACCATTCAATCTCATCATTCATATTCTATGAAATGCACAATTGTACATACCTATGTAAACTTTTGGCCACAACTATATGTTAGGGATGTGTTTGGACCACAGCTATCAATTTAAATTTACTCAAAACAAAAAAGAAAAAAAAAATCTGGCTGCAGTGTTTGACTTTAAACCATGCAAATCACTCTCCTGTTTGTTTTCTCATTCATTTCATTCATTCATTCATTTTAAACATGAAATAAATTAAATGAACAAAAGCATCTCAACAAACTATTTTCTTTATTAGAAAGACATCTTTTGAGCTACAACTCTCCAACTCTACATGATGTTCGTTACATGCCATACAGTATATACATCTATTTACAGAAAGAAAGTGCAATGTCACAATGAGTAAGCTGTAATGACAATAATACGTTTCACTTGTCTCTTTACTGCTTTTATATTCACTCTAAGCAAAGCATCTGACAGTACGGAGTTAATCTAGAATATTTCAAAAGGCACTTCCACAAGTACAGTACACCACAGAGTAGCTTATTGCCTATAGGTGCCGTGTGAGTCCAACTTTTGGTGATGTTAAATGGTGACGAGAGCACACTATTTACAAACGTCGTATAACATGTCTATTTTTCTATACTGGAAAAGAAAAAGCATACGGTTATAAAAATAATACTAGTAATCTGAAATAGTTTATTCACACATTATGTCAAGTCAATGATGGCGTAAACCTCTATTAGATACCGCCTGTGAAATGTTAATTTGCGACACAAGCACACTCACTAAAAGCATCACTGTCACACGTTTCCAAACACGCGGCACATATCGTTTGCGATTGCCGTAGAAAACCGTGAGAAAGTTTTGAGTTGCGGCGGAGCGATGCCAGGAGTGATGGGAATATACAGTATTAGCAGGCTATTACACTAACAGTCATTAGGTCCATGGCTACCGGCACTCCTACAAGAGACTGCCTTGAGTCTATACACGTAATGCTTGTACAGTTTACTCTTTGGGTAGGTACTTTTCTACATATTGTAATTCTTTATTATACTATATCGCAGGAGATCATTTATAATATTTTCTGCTTTTACACGTACACATAATTATACAGTTTAATCTTGCACTTGAACTCAAAGACAGAATCTAAAAAACAAAAGAAAACAGTTCTCAGGAGTGGTTTTACCCAATAGTTAAATTCTATTACAGGCAATAATAGTTAAAGCAGTAGTTATTTCTGTACATTTGCAGGTCATATTATTTTGGAAGGATGCTATGTTTACAAGTGAGTAAAACAGGTTTGGTATCAGTACCACACGTGTGTTAACAGAGTACCTTCGATTAGGAGTCCAATGGTTTGATGCTTTCTGTCCGTTGAGTCGCAGCACCTCGATAATGGTAATGGTTAAGTCACTCAACGGCGTGTGCAACACAACTGTGAGAGGCGGTTCTGGTCCAGTGGTAAACAAACGATGCAGTAATGTTTAGTGGCAGGTTACACTTTACCATCTCTCGGAAGGAAGCCTTTGTGATTTGTTGTTTCAAGAAAAGGTTGCCAACAAAAATATGTTCTACCAAACCCAACATTCTACAATATACTGTATGTTCTTGAAAGTCTTCCATGGCCAGCTTTAGTGCACTCTTAAAAATACAGACTGTCCATAGAACTCTTACTGTAAGAGTCTCAGAAATATATATTTATCAAGTAGAGCAACTACATGGTGCAAGATTTGTCCAGGGGGTCCTGAGTGGGTGTAGCAGGGCCCTGTGGTGGCTGATTGGTTCTGGGCATGACCAAGGGCTTGGGCCTGAGTGCTGGGGGTTTGAGCTGCACTCCCATACGGGGGGCCACTACAGGCTTGAAGGTGCTCATGGTGTCGCTGGAGGAGCTGGTGCTGCGGCGCATGGGCGGCTCAGTATTGGACGTGGGCCGCAGCAGGACTCCGTGGATGGGGCTCAGAGACTCCGAGCTGTGAGTGGGACCCACACTGCTGCCGGAGCTCTGCCGCTGCTCCAGTGTGTCCAGCACCACGTCAGGGGCGTGTTTCGCAGAGCTCTGTCTCTCCAGCTCACGCAGCTCATTCAGTGCAGTGTTCATGGTTTCCTCTATGTCCTACACAGTGTGTGAGAGGAAGGAAGGAACAGCGATTAATGAGAAACAAAGAAGGTTTTATGTGCAAAAATCAAAGTCATGCAAAGAGCAAAGAATGAATCTTATTTAAAAGGTTTAGACAAACTAGAATCAAAGATTTTTGTTTAATCTCCTATCATGCAATAACAGATTATAAGTAGAGTAATAGTTAGACCTGCTACCATATAATGGCACAGTCATTAATTTGTACAAAAAGACATGGCAGAAGTTGAATTCAGCATGCTCCTGTTAGGCAGGCAGACAGCTCAGCACAGTTTAAAATGTTCTTTTACACTAAAAGTAGCCATTATTGTGGAAGTTTTGTTCTTTGCCCTCATTATATTAGGTACCTAAGCAGTACGTTTTACACAAATTATGACCACTCAGAGACAGAGATTGTAATCATAAGTCCCAATGTCGAACCATGCTCCCTGCTGTCTGCCTGTGAAGCAATTGTTTTGCGTGTATTAGCACACAGAAACAGATGCAGCCAGAGGAAGCAGAAGACAGGGACTGACTATGTTTTTACAGGGCAGGGCAGGGCTTTGATGGTGGAGGGAGCTGCGGTCGGGGCGCCGCTCGTCCCACGCTGACCTGTGCGATGGTCTCCGGGTCCAAGGCTTTGCCCCCATGGTGATGGTGGGTATCTGAAAAGCCTGTGTACTGGCCAGAGGAGGTGGAGCGGCGGATGGGTGGGCTCTCCATCTTCTTTAGAGACTCATGACGACTAATGTTGGTCAAGCTGCCATGGCCAGTGCGCCGCCTGCGCTCAGGACTGTCCACGGGCAGGTGGTTACGACTACGGAGCACATCGCGGAGTACATCACGGGGACTGTAGCCGAGGACTGGGGAGCCCATTTCAGGAGTGCCATGTCCACCATGCCCCCCATGTCCCTGCTGAGAGGGATGGACCATACAGAGCACATCTGTGGGTCGGGCAGGGGGCCGTCGGGAGGGGGGCTCAGATCTCTTTCTGTGTCTGCTGGAATGAGAACAAGATGCATTAGTTTTACTTGCCATGTCCTCTCAAAATACAAAAATAAAGTCAACCATCTTTTTTAATGTGGCAGGAAACGCTAGAATGATCCCCATTTACTGAGTCACTACCAACTATTACTTTGAACCAAGCATGCATTGTTGACATAGAAGAGATAAGATAAGACTTTATTGATCTCACTATGGAGACATTTACTTGTTACAACAGCTCTTAAGATCACACAGGCGAAGCAAAAAGTCAGGAAATGTGCCATCAAAGAAGAAAAAAACATGCAAACAGGTAATAATAATATAAATAATAGAACAAATAATAATAGAATGAATATAATTTTCAAAGCAAACAAAAGGGCAAAGAATAAATGATCAAATCGGTGGTGCTTGTCAGGCCAGAGATAGTTTATGTATATATGCAGTTTTACACAATAACCTAATGTCGTCTTATCCTGTAAACACAGAAATCCACCAGCAGAGGGAGCAGTTTACACACATTACACCATTGTCCAGGATATCCAACAGGCACTGCACATTATTCAATTCAAAATGTATTTTATAGCATAACTTCTTGAATAAAAACAATGAATGACAAACATCCATCTAACAGAACCATTTGCAACATCACGTAGTGGACATTTGTCGAGTCGCAAACATTGACCATGAGCACATTTTGGTAAGTGTAAGGTAGAAGAAGAAAAAATACTATAAATATCCCAGGTTATGAATGATTCAACAATGGTCTCAAAACACGACTGAAGGCGTAGACAGCGGGAAGGAAGGAGGGGGCGGGCATCACCTGGGAGCTGCTGACAGGTACACTGTTGTCAACGCTGCTCCACTGAATAGAAGGGCCTCATTAAGACTGATCGCAAATATTTAGTTTGCCTTAAAAGCCTAAATCCTGAAGTTCAATCATCACAATGGGAGTGTGATCAAGGACCTTTATAAGTGTGTCTACTTTGTCGCAGAATAGTATGTGTAGAATTGTAAAAATAGGCTCAGAGCCAGCAGACTCTCGACAAGACAAGAGGTGTGACTGAATGTGTGTGTCTGTGTTCCCATATGACCTGCGGATGACTAAGCACTGCTACAACGGCTGTTTAATCAAAAACTGTGGCTCAAAAGCATCAGCTTGATTCAAGCAAAGAGTTTTTGTAATAAAAATCAATAATAGTAACCAGTGCTTAATTTGTAAATCCAGATTTTCAGGAACACTTGTGTACTGGGTGGATTTTATGGGGGAACAGTCCAAAATAATTGCATATTTAAAAGATGTTGGAGTATTTTATTTCCCGGATCCAATAAAGCTCAAAATTCAGATTTCCCGGAATGCGTTCCCCCAAAAGCCGGATCAAATTAAGCACTGATAGTAACATATTAAAGCACACAGCCTTTGTGCAATAAACATAACTGCATTAATACTGTACATGGTTGATGGTACAAACAATGTCACAAAACAGGAGTGTCCAAACTTGTTCATGGAGGGCCAAAGACCTGGATCAGTCCTGCTTTATTCTTAAATTGGATCATATTTAGGTCTTGATTAGGCCTGATTTAGGCCTAGGTTTTTTTTAGTCCTGGTTTATTTATTTATTGTTTATTTGGTTGGGACACGAGGAGAACATGCAAACTCCACACAGAAAGGCCCCGTCCTGGCTTGGGATTGAACACAGGACCTTCTAGCTGTGAAGCACGAGCGCTAACCAGCATAACTTGCACCTATGATTACGTCCTATCCATGGATTCAAGATGACCACTGTTTTATTGAAAAAGGAAAAGCTTTTGTCTGAGGTAAGCATACGTTCTAAACCAGAGCTAAGAGCGCTCCGGTAAAGAGGCATCAATAAACCAGCAGTGTGGAACCTAACCTGCTAATGTAGGCCTCCGAGATGTGTGTGTCCGTGGGCGAGCTGATGTCTTTTCCCGAGCATTTCTCGTCCCCGGCGTGGCCACTGCTCGCCTCGCTGTCTGCCTTCTGACTCAGGGTGTCGGAGAAGTTGTCATCTCTGGGACGGGGACATTGAGGTGCAGGGAGAGGCCACACAAACAACAACAAACGGAGAATCAGCAAATCAGTCCGTCTGAAATATGCTTTGAGAGAGCATGATATCAATTTCCACTTGTATCAGCATTGCTCTCAAGGTCCAGACAGAAGGATAGTTACAGTAACATGACCATTCACTCTGGTATCCATATATGCAGCAGTCTATATATGATTGTAATGAAAATGAATATAGTTGTTATGTGTCACATGTCATGCCTTTATTTAGTTACAGGAAGTCCAGGATTCTCCAACCCAGCCCTGTCCAAGGAGCTCCCGAAAGATTTCATACATTTGACGTTCTACCTTTTATTTGAGCTACATTTTAGACACATTTAGTTTTGTTCTGAACATATTGAACACAATTGCCGAACATTTAGTAAAGTATACAGTATATTGGCATATCATCAAGTAAAGTATCGTGGAAGTAAAGTGGTTTATTTGTCATTATACAATTGTACAACCAAATTGCACAGATTGGATTGAGATTGGGTACTGCTAATTCCTAAGGGTAAACTCCACCAGAGACCCTTGATGTTGGTTATTTAATTCTGTAGCTGTATGCAATTGACCAAAACAAATGTGTTATTCAGAATCAAGAACATGAATTCCTGTTATCTTTGTTTATTACCAATACTTGCTGACTAGCGCACACAGACCGGCAGTGTATGGAGGAGCACTTAACTAGCCACAAGTGGGTCTGATGGCCAAATCCTGAGAGGAGACTTCCTGTGCTCAAGCAGCCCCTCTCTGTGCGTTATTTCACGGGGTTTGAAAGAGATCGTGCTCCCGTCTGCTCCCCCAGACCTTGCGCCCCTCGTTTCAGGCAGCACGCTCCGGGGGACAACCGCTACAGCTGTAAATCCCTGCGCGATTTCATTAACAAAGAAGACATCCCATCAGCGGCCGTCGTCCTGGTGAATTATTGATGGAGACACAGTGATGGGACAGAAAGGGGAGAGCGGCAAAAGAAGGCTTTCTAAATGACCATTTTGTCAGGCCGACTACTAAGTGATTGAAGCCATTCTTCTCCTGTTCTAACGAGACAGTAAATCCAGTCCATTAAGAACCAACAGTCGGTGTACTGCTTGTTAGGGCTGAGAGCCAGAGACGGTGACAGGAAGCTGGTTAAGGACCCTGGAGACCGGCTAGAGACTGTGGCTAAGCAAATATCTCTAGTTCCCCAGAATATCATTGATCATCAACTTGAACACCAAAATACAAACCATACGGACATTCTTTTTGTTCATCACATTTTCCATTTCAGATAGGGCTGGACAATTTGATCAAAATTGCAATCTCATCTTTGCTCAATCTCAGTGATGAGTCTTTCGGTCTTACAGCCAATTTTGTGGCTCCTGGTTTGGAGTTTGGAGGATTATAGTGGGATACTAGGAAAGTATTGTTTTTTCTCCTTTTTTGAGCTCTGCTTTAACACTAGAACTATCAAGGCAGTCATTTTGACTGTTCCCAGATTTGTCATTCCTCTGGCTACATACTGTACATGTTTTGTATTCCTCATCTGCTGACTTTTCCTGTATCTGTGTATGTACCTTATTCACATGTTGTATTTTTCAAGAAATTTTAGATATAACACATGCTTAATTAAAATAAAATGAAACTCTTATGAGGCATTTAATAACATCAGTTTGCTCCAACTTAAAAGTCTGTACACATTACAAGTGTTGCAGTTGGTAGAGGTGACCTAAGCTTTTTAGTATTCAGTGAGCAGGCCAGCTCTGTGCACGAAGCAGCGTCTTTACTTGAATTTAAAACAAGACAAACACTTTTCCTAAAAATAAGAATAGAATATCTTATGTTAAAATAGAATCTATAAACACAATACATTTATGGACAGAACAGACATTATGTATGGTTTGGTATAATGGATTAGGGTCATGGTGTAATCACGGGTTTCATGGACAGAGTAAGGTTTGATGCAAAGATTATTAAAATATTTTGAAGATCCCCATTTAATACTGGATTATGATCTTATTTAACATCTTTAGACCATTTTAAGATATTAAAAGCATGCTCAAAATCAAATTACTGCATAAACTCTAAGCTAACTCTAAACTCAAATAAATGGTAGACATACTGCATATTAAGCAACCGTGCTGGTGTGATACGTGCATCTTGAAGCAATACTCACATGTCTTGCACCACAATGTACTGATGGGGCACCAGGCCGTCGATGCCGTTGTGGCGTCCCTCCCACCAGTCCTCAGATGCCCGCTGATACAGCAGAAGCGACGCACCCTTCTTAAAGGACAACTCCCGCGACGAGCGCCCAACGTAGTCAAACTTGGCGATGGCTTCAATGGGTTCGCCCTCTGTCAGCGGCGAGAGGATTACACGGGTCAGACATGTCAGACAGAGAAAAGGCTTTCTCAGATGCATGTGTTTCGTGATGAGATTTTACAGCCCCTAACCCTACGTTCATGTAAGGCCCGGTATGTTCGCGTACTACGGAGTCCAAGTGTGTGCACTATTGGCCACCAGTTTATTTTAGTGGTAGTCAATAGAAACCCAGCTGTACATTGCTGGACTTTGACCAAGGGCACAACAGGCCCACAGGAGATTTAGCAGGTTAATTATAGCAGCCGGTCTATATGGCTCAGGGACGCACCATTGACTCTATAGATGATTTGATTGTGGTCATAGTTAGTCAATAATGGCACGAAAGGAAAACTCTTCAGTGGGACTAAAGCTGGACACACACTAGATGATTTTTAGCCAGATGTTTAGTCTGAGGAGGCGTGGCTCAATGAAAACTTTCTCTCATGGCATGATCTGTGGTGGGACTCCTCATGTGTGTGTATGTGTGTCCTCATGTCTGTCCTTAAGTGTGTGTGGTCTGTGCACAGATCTTTAGCCCCAAAAGATTTAAAATCCTCTAGTGTGTGGGCACTTTAACTGCATTTTCAACCTTTACCAACTCTTTACCCCAGAAAAAGTAGCATTATTATTTTTATTTAACAACTCAAGCATCTATAATCAACAGAGAATAGAAATAGGACTATACCATTTGTTGAGTTTGCACATAAAACAGCAGGTTGAAACACTTTTCACGTTTAAGAATCTGAGTCACAGCCAATATGTATTCACAGCAGCAACACGGGACTAAAAATAGCTTCTTTATTTCTCCCGCTCCTACCTCTGCCCTCCGCCCCTCTCCCTTTCTCAGACAGGGGGTCCCTGGACGGGCACAATCACCACGAACAGAGTAAATGGCTGAATCGTGTATGGGCTGTGAAAAGCCATCATGGTATATCTTTCACAGGAGCCGAGAGTAGTTTCCGTTCTGAGCAGAGCTGTGTCCTTTTCACTGTAATCTATTTTTATTATTCCATTTCTTCTCCGCCATTACTTGCCACCTTCACTGCATCGCTCGGGTTGTCAAGGCTGACGGGGTGCTTTCAATGAAATGTGACAAGCACGAATTTACTGCCTGAATTAATTGAGCAGCTGCGGAGTAGTTTGCCTCTTAACAAAGTCGGAGATTTTATCCACTCCATTTTGTAAAACCTTCAGAAAATATTAAAGGAGTCAGAGCGGTGACCCGATGAGTTCAGCATGAAAAGCTGGGAGCGCAGGGAGATCAGAGCAAAACTGCGATTTCAGGGGACACAACTCGCAAAGAGTGCAATTATTTGAGTCCTCTGAAAACAAAATGAAAAAAAGAAGACTATTTATGTATAAAACTTGCTAAATGTATAATTTACACATGTTCTCAAATAAGCAGTGGTGGAAGAAGTACTCAATATTCTTACTTGAGTGAAAGTGCAGATACAGGATCAAGAATTTACTTAAGTAAAAGTATCAGATTCAATTTCTATTTAAGTAAAAGTATAAAAGTATCCATTGTAAAAAGTACTGAACCAGGCCTAAACTGGGACTAAATCAGGACTAAGCCAGCTCTAAACCAGGACTAAACCAGGCCCAAACCCGGACTAAACCAGGTCTAAACCAGGACTGAACCTGGACTAAACAAGGTCTAAACCAGGACTTGACTAGGTCTAAACCAGGATTAAACCAGGACTGAACTGGGACTAAACCAGGACTAAACCATTTGTGTAGGTTCTCAGTCGTACAGGAGTTGTCCATCGTAGGCACAAATTCTTCAGTCTTCATCTGTACTCTGTAGTTGAAGTGTAGGACGTTTCGATCTTAGTCCAAAGATCCTCATCAGCTTAATAACGACTTGAGCACGCTGTGGGTCTCTTCAGAGTAAACCAGAAGGAGGAGTAACCTCTAAGTCCCTCCTCTCTTGGTGCTAAAAGTAGGAGAACATCTTAGCCTATTCATTTTTAATATGGCTCGTTACCTCTCTATTGTCTCACCCTGGGCTAACCTCTAAGTCTGTTGACACTTCCCTATGGCCCTGCTGTCATCAGGCTCATTAGCATTACAGTGGAGTTGGTTTCACTCTCACGTTGTTATTGTCAATAGGTTTCTGTCTCAGTATGTTGTTATAGATTGGATTCAACTTATACCCGAGTCCTCCATTGCGATTCATAGCTGAATTTTTGCCTACAGAACTAAACCAATTCATCACAGAGGTCACTTTGATTAGTATTCATCATAAAACGTACTTAAGTAAAGTGAA